>JAQPPZ010004379.1:0-155074 GCA_028583015.1 Wollemia nobilis | reverse complement strand
TGCTACAATATACTCCTTCTAACTCATGTTTCTCCATCCAAGGGACTCCTTCACTTGAGACCATAAAATTTATCTCATTTTAAAAGTTCATTGGATATCCATATTTTACCTCTCTAGGATTTGAATTGGCCATTTAGCTATGGGGACCTATTTTCTTCCAACTTTTTAGTTTTTGATATAGTACCTATAGTGATTTTTCACTACACTCAAAGATTCTATTGGATTTTAATCCAAATTATTTTAATCCCAATATTTTAGGTCTTTGAGTAGACTCAAATATAAGAGAAATCAAAATATAATATGACCAATATAAATAATAATAACATTCATAGACCAAACCCAGGTGGTGGGGGGGAGGGGGAGGGGGGGGCCCCCCCCCGGGGGGGGCCCGGGGGGAGGCCCCCCCCCCCAAAAAAAAAAGAAGAGACCCCCCACAACCCAGAGAAAGGGGGGGGGGGGGGGGTGGCGCGCCCCCCCCGTGTGTTTTGGGGGGGTAGAGCCCCCCGGCTGGGATCCCAACCCAAGGGGGCCCGGCCGGGGTTGGTCGCCAAAAAAACATTCAAAGTATTATAAAAATGAATATAAAATGGCAAAAATCATTCATGCAATAACATGAAGAACACTTTTGGTATAATTGTTCAAAATATACATACAAGCTGTAATATTATTTAAGATTGAATGAATCATACAATCTTCAAATCCTTTTTTTCTTCAAAGCAATACATGGAACTTTTCCTCCATAATATAGCTATACTAGATGACTCTTCAAGTACTTGAATCTTACTCTCCATATGCAAAATCTAATGTCCTTTGTCTTCTCATATTACCACTTGTATACATGACTCTTGACTCTATATATACACTTAAATCTATGATAGTTACACAATTTTACGTAATACTTACATACACACCTAATACATGACACTTATGCATATCCTGCACATAAATACTTACATAAGAAGACCATACTCCTAAACAAAATAATATAATAATTTATAACATTTTTCATTTATTTTTCTCTTATTATTCAACTTCCTTGAAGTGCTATGTTTCCACAATCAGCTCCTTGACATCATTTTTATTAAGATATAAAATATCACTTGGCCACTTTCCTTCTAAAATTTGTATTTCATCGAGATGAATATCATCATTGCAATTCACTAATTTAACTGCTACCCAATTTCTTGCTCTATAAATATGCTAACACTTCCAAGAGATTGCCTCTAGTAATAGATGATGAACATAATCAATAATATTATTTTTTATCCAGTCTCCACATCTATTTTTGTTAATAGCATTGATGATAATTTGTGAGTCCCCCTCAATTGAAATATATTTCCATAATTTTTCTTCTAAAATTTTAGTCCTTGTAAGAAGTGACCTAGCCTATGCATAGTTAGTTGAAGTTCCATATGATTCTGAATAAGTGAGGAAATTTTTGCCTTCACTAATTCTAAAACCACCACCTCCACCAGTTTTTCCTAGATTTCCTTTCGAAGCACCATCATGGAGGATATAGGAATATTAAATCATGTCCTTTAATTATTTATATTTGCTTCCATCATTAAGATCTACATTTTCAAAAAATAAGAATTTATTAGATTGCTCCATTGATATTGGAAGAGTTTGTGAAATTTTGGATTAGTTATCTTAAAGCTAAAGCATCAAGAAATCTATGAATGATTGGTCCTATCATTATTTATTAGAATCTATGGATTTAAAGGGATAATACAATTCTAAACATAAACCTCATATTCATATCCAATTCTAGATTTAGATTTTTTCCACAATTATAGAATGTTTACAATCATGACGTTCATCATTAAAAGCCTTGATGTGGAAAAACATATGCTAGCCTCTTGGTTAAATGACTTAAATAAACATACAAGAGTGATCTATGACAATGGAGTAGTTAAAAATAATTTATGGAGTTGAATTACGGTAAAATATAAATTTCCATAAGGGGTTTATTAAACTTAATAATGATGGTGCTTCAAAGGAAACCAAGTAGGAAAGCTAATGAAGGTATTTTTTTGGGAAATGATGAAGGAAAAAAATCTCATCACCTACTCAAAATAATTTGGAACTTTAAAAAACAACTTTGTAAAGGATAAGATCAAACTCTTCAAATATGAATGAAGTCTATCTCTCTTTAGAGAGATAAAGAGGGAGATATGAATTATGTAAGTATCTGAGTATGAACTAATATTGGGTTTAATCTAATATTATAAATTAATTAGAGATTAATAGGTTTCAAGGTCAAGAGTTTATTAAGTTTCAGTATTTAATCAAAAAAATAATGAGACATGGCTTATGGTGTAGTTTATAGGTCTTAAATAACATAAAATAATACTATGATATGAATTAGATAGAACTCATGTTTAATATTATATTGAGCATAAATCATTTCAATAATTGTTTGTCAATATAACTATTATGATAGAATTAAAAATTTAATAATCATAATTTTTAGATTAATTTTATCATCCTACAAGGTCTTTATGTCAATAATGATAGGATATTACTGGTCTACCGGCAAGGACACCACTTGCATTATCTGTGATGTGACCTAGGTTCAATCCCCATGGTGAATGTGTAAGAGAAGAAAAAGAAGGAATTTTTGATATTAGAGATTATTGTTAATGGTAAATATTACAAATACAATTGGAGTGTTGGATAAATTTTAGGATCATTCTCTTGACCATCCAATTTATTTACATATAATAAATCTACAAAGGTATTTTTTACGTAATTTTACCCCTAATATTTCTTAGCATCATCTTGGATATGCTCAACCATCCTACATTTGATAATTTTTTGTCCCATCCAATGAAATTAGTATTTGAGAAAAATAAAGTTGAATATTTTTATTCTAATATTGATATTCAACTCAATTATAAACATATATAAGAGTCTTACATAGATTCTAGATATGACTTCCTTCATCTACTTGAGCTCTACATAATGCTAGGCTCTCTTCTTGTCAACTTAATGATAAATAAACACCATTCACTTACTTGATCTTTCAACAAGAATAGCAATCCTCAATGGTATCCCTTTACTATCCTTTATGGATGCATGTAATTGAAAATCAATCAACTCTTTTTTCTCATCCATTATAAGTTAATTATATGAATGATATTTCTACAATCTCATTGTAGGGTAGTTTAGTAACTTCATCATCCTTTGTCAAGGAAAATATCAATCTTTAACCTAGAAAAGTACTCATAATTATTCCATCCTAATTTTGATAAATGTTTCTTAGATCATATTTTGTTGATACCAGTTGCAGTATCTTGACTTTCAATGAAGTGATATTTTTCCATTTATGATATTTCCTATGTAACAATTTCAACTTTGGTAAAAAAAACTACTATGCATATATATTTTCCAATATGTATAAAACAAAATCATGTGAAATAATGATCATCAATTTTATAAATAAGAAGTAAATTATGTCAAGTGATCTTACCTCCATATGTCCAACATTCCATAGAAATGTATTACAAAATATAAAACCTAATTCAAATATATAATATTATATCTTCCAATAGTCTATCATAATTTAAATTTATTTGTATATTTTATAGATGTGAGCATCATAAGTGTACAATAATATGTAGAATTACATATCAAATTCTAAGTAGTTTTTCATAATTCCTTCAATATTTTCATAGCTAAATACCATAAGCTTCTTAATTTACAATGTTATGGAGATACAAAATACTAAATTTTTGTACATGGTAAACCTATTAATATAGTATGCATAATTCCATGAATCAATCTATTATGAATTAGTATCTCTAAATTTTGAGTGTACTAGTGTAAAAAACAAGTAATTTGCAAGAGAAAGTATAAATAAAAAGGAACCAACTGATGGGATGCTACCATAGCCCATTTATGATAAAACTATTTGATTTCCCATTATTTAACTCCATTCCATCTTGGTAGTTATACATCAATATGAGAACCATGTAATAAAGCAAGCATGCAATGCAATGTAATAAATATACACATGTAAAGTAGACAATATTATCTCGAACAACAAAAAAAGTAATGTTCAAAAATAGGTACAAACCAATTTTCATGCATATATTCTAGAGGGGACCGATAATGGTTTTTGAAAGACTTTTAAGATTAATTCCACTGCTAATAAAATATTCCAAGTCCTTAAAAATACTACCATTGCTATATGATATTAAAAAGTTTCATATCATGACATTTTAATTCAAGCTTAAGGCTTCTACCATACTGATCTTAAGTTGAGTTTAAACTAGATAATATTAAGCTTTTTTCTTAAAAATATGCCCTTTCACATATCATATGAAATTTAGATTTTTTGTACAAATAACAATTATAAATACTTATCTACAAATTTACCAAACTATATTTTGCTCAAGATCATCAATTTTCATTTGAAATCAGAGTATTAGAGATGCTAACCAATATCTACAAGTTCACTCTTTATGATAGTTAATTTTTTCTACCTAAAAATGATGACATTTATTGAGGATTGGGATATCTTGACTAAAATTGGAGAAGCTAATCCATCCCCTTTCGATATATAGGAAAAAAATATCCTATAGTTAGATCTCCTTTACTAGACTTTCATGCAAAGCTCATAAGCCTATATAGAGGTGAAGTATCTATATGATAAAAAACCATCAAATAATATAGAACAAATGACAACAATATTATATCATCCACTGATTAATTAAAAGAGGTAATCCATATTATTATCCTTGTCTCTATTCATCACAAAAAACATGAAGGATTTTACCATAACATAGTGTCAATCTATGCAATTAGTATAATAAAAATATTGTAGCTTTAATAGTAGAGAGTGCCTATAAAAAATTTTACACCATTGGTGAGAGTTATGAAGACAATAAATCACGCTAATAAAACAATAATAAGAAGAATGATTTGGAAATAGATTATAAATGTGGAATTTGCTAGAGTATCAAAATCATAGAGATTAGCTATGAATAAATTTTCTTATAAAATATCCAAACCTCATATATATGTTGTACCCGAATCCAAGATCATTTTAGACTAGAAAAGTCTACCATTTTCTAAAATGCATCTAGAGAACAATATTAAAGCAAAATGTATCATAAATTTTTTTATAATTGCTTTATGCTGAATAGCATCAAAATCCTATTGTCATGATGCCATTAAAAACCTTACTAATTTAAACTCAACTTAGACACGTCCATATTTGGTAATTTAATTTAAGAATAAATATCAATTATATTCAAGCATCAAGGTACATGTATAAACAATTCATATTTCTTCCATCACCCTCCTATACCATTTTATAGTATTCTAACCTCCTAAACCAATTTATAGGTTTTTTACTATAATGTAAGTGTTTATACAATGTACAATAAGAAAATTCTAAATGACCAACCAATATCATTCCCCAAAATTTAAATAATAATAAAACTAGGACATACTACCTTTCAAAGTTAATATTCAAAAAGTTTCATATGATTGTTATTGCCTCCATAATATAGAATTAGATGTTTGTAAAGCTATTTCCTTCATATCAAAAGGCCCACATTGTATCTGATAGTGTGAACCATTTATTTAAATGTGCAATAAGAAGACTCATCCTAAATATCTATGCAACCTTTTTCTTTTATGAGAAGATACAGAGCCTATAATTTAAAGCATCAACCAACCTTTATTAGAGAATATTACATTATTTGCCATCTTGTAGTTATTTGATATTTTGTAATCATTTGATATTTATAATTATTAGGAGATAAGTTAATGTTTCTCCCATAAGAGAAAATTAAACATACATATCTCTCATGAGATTATGGGAAGATGATAATATAGTTGAAGGTGAAATTCCAAGAGATACAAAATATTAAAGAGTCTCCAAAATGTGAAGAGACTCAATTATGTATAAATTTACCTACATACAATAGAATTTGTATGGTGGATTTGTATAACAATGTAAGAATATTTTGATATAAAATATTGTTATAGCATGAAAATTATTCTATATTTTTGTAATTTCTTATGCCCATGTTTTGTTTGAAATATTATTGTGTTTATCTCCCCCATATGCTAACAATGATATCAAATCCATAAAAAAATTGAGTTAGGGTATTGAGACGATCATTTCCATCTACCGAAAATCCCAAGTGTGCGTTGGAGAAGCATTCATAAGCCATATAAAAGTGGAAAATTTCACTCAAAAAATATTAAATCCTAAAGTGAGGAGGTAGAAAAATCATATTGCAAGGTATTGAATCATTCTACTATGTCCATTTATGTACCTAAATATTCCTTTTTATCGAATAATGACCTACAAACCTTGCTTGTTGTAAGAAATAAGCTAGATTTTATACCTTATCTTTCTTTTATGTGCTTGGTATTGCCATTTTTACCTAAGCTATTTCATTCTTGGAACATCATTTACCTATTGAAGTTCGTCAAATTTGTGTAACATTTTTTTGGGTTTTCTAAATTCAAAGCTTGTGAGTTAATATGATTAATACCTTCCATGTTTATGCTATTTAGAAGATAAAACCACCAACATATCTTACATTTAGGTCGCATAGGCCCTACAGTAGATTAAAATATGTTTCAATTGCCTTCTAAGCTGAATGTCTCACTTGTTTTACCCTCATATTCTATTTATGTTAGACCTATAATTCATCAAGATTGTTATTTATATTATATCAAAGGTGTTGAATAAAGTTTATTTTGAATGACCCAAAGTAATTATGAGCAAGCCATGTGGTTTTTAAAGAAAGGTTCATTTTCAAAACAAAAATTTCTAAAGGGTAGATTATAAACCAGTTTGAAGGATGTGTTGAGATGGCTAGCACATTTGTTTTGGGTACTTATCTTTGAAAGGTTATGGGTTTGAACTTTGTATCCATTTGGATTTCTTGAGGTACAACAATGTTATGTTAAATGTGTTATCATTTCCTTTATTAATTACATTTTCTTAGTAGATGAGTTGGCATTCAAAGGCAACATTAAAAATTTACTATAAAATTGGTTACAAGTTCAAATTTCGTCAAGTGCATGACTAACTTACATAATTAAAAAAGTTGATATGAAGGAAAAATAATTTTATGAAGTGTTAATTTTTTTTGGGGGGAATCATTAGGGAGACAAAAGGAATTAATAGGTATATAAGTGCATTATTTTATTTGGGTAATTTTTAAAGAGTTATGTGAATTTAAAAATGAAGGGTAAGTTGTGATTATTTTTAAGGTAAAAGTGAAAGATTTAAATTGCTTT
The DNA here is from genome assembly GCA_028583015.1 of Wollemia nobilis. NCBI lineage: Eukaryota > Viridiplantae > Streptophyta > Pinopsida > Araucariales > Araucariaceae > Wollemia > Wollemia nobilis. The sequence continues at coordinate 147,805 of JAQPPZ010004379.1, read as the reverse complement.
TGAATAGTTATTTGAAAAATTACTATAATTTTTAAAAAATATTAAACTATAGTAAAGTTTGTCAAAAATTAAAAAATTATTTCTAGGAGTTATAAGGCATATAGGAGCATTTTTTTTGTGTTGATAATTTTTTAGAGAAAGTTGACATTTAAAAAGAAGTTTTAAGTTTGTTTAGGAACATTTCATTAAAGTGATAATTGTTTTTTAAGAGAAAGTGGCCATAAAAATTTTAGAGGTTTATTATTTTTGTAAATGTCTTTGAAAAATCATAATTGTATGTAATAAGGTGCATTTTCAGTGGTGATTAACATATTAATTGTTAAAAACATTTTGAATAAAAAATAAAATTTTATGGATAAAAATTAAAAGCCATTATGTTGAAGAAAATAAAATCCAAAGGCTACAAAAAGAATTTTTCACATCATTATATAACATGGGAAAAGCAAAGAGAAAGCAAACAAAGAAACAAAGTGATATTAAAAAGTGTGCATCATCAAAAGTTAGTATAGATAAAGAAAAAAACAAAAATTCAAATGTATAGGTCATCAAAAAAAAGTGGAGGAGAGGAACAAGCTAGAGATATTTTTTAAGAAGATACAGATTGAAAGCTAAAATTGACAAAACCAATATAGCAATAATGAAATCAACACACAAAATAGATTGCACGATGAAGAAAAAATATATTGTATCAATGTGGGGGAGGGAGCCTTGATATCCAATGTTACAATATTATTTGTATTGATACAATAGTTACAATACAAGGGTTTTGAAAACCCTTGTTCACAAAGAATATTAGGTGTCTTTTGTGTTATCCTTTGCTCCAAACAAGTTGTATGTGGGCTTGAGTATCCTTGTGGATCCATCTTAGCTGCAATAGCTTTCAATAATGTAGTTCCTATGCCTAAAAATAGATCAACAACACAAAGAGGTCAATAGTTTATGTGAGGGCTACATTGTATGAGGCCCTCTATAAATCAAATCTATAAACCCTAGTGCTGTAAAATATGAAATGCTTACAAATATTGAAAACGTGATATTTAACACAATAAAAAATCTACCTTATCAAATAATATCCATTTTTCTGATCTGTGTTCATGTGTCTACGATATGGAGTTGTAGGAATGTCCGAAAGTGTTCAAGGGTATGGCAGTGGCAAACTGGAAGGCTAGGAAATACTTGAAAGCATTCGAAAATGGTGGTGAATGCCCAAAAGCATTCCTAGAATTCTCATTAGCGTTTTTAGGATGTTGTAAAGCATTTGAGAGTATCTAGGAGGAGTATTGTAGAACCAAATATGGTTCATAGGGGTTGTAGAGGTAGAAAACATAGGTTACGATAATGACAAGGGAAATTATAGTAGAAAGCTAGGGTTTTAGGGAGGGATGAAAATGGGGGTTTGATGGGAATGCTTAGAAATAAAATAACCACTTAATTGACTACTTGAATGCTTAACTAATGGAATAATTGCTTAAACTTATTCATGATAATGATTGACATTTTATAAGTTGCCTTCCATATGTTAGGGTTTTGATAACACTAACATGTGATCAAGATTAAAATATAATGGATGGCTAAGATTACAATCTTTGCAATGTGACACATATCAAGTCAAGTGGATGGTTGAGATTAAAATGTTAATGAGCGATTGTGATTTATTCATACATACATATATATATATATATTAAATATATAAATATAAATATAAAATACTTATATTTATATATAAAATATAGATATATATATAATGGGTGTATGTGATTGGATAATGTAGATGCAGGACAAGTGGCTAGGATTTTGTGTCTATAGATACCCTTTTTGTATCATGTTACGTGAAATACAATGTGGTGTAAAAACAAGAGACACCTAGTTTGGGTGAAGCAACTTTATTTTCTTGGAGTGCAAGAAGAATATTGGAGACAAAAAGAATGTGTGTGTATCTTACCCCCTCAATTGGAAAATGAGTGAAGAATGAATCTCATGATCCAATTGATAGAAATGTGGATGTAAATATAAGTGTAAATGTATTCTATTTTTACCCCAAAAAATGCAAGGGGGTTGTTGAAAATGTGGATGTAGATGTGATGTAAATATCATGAAAGTGACATAGATGATGATGCAATGAGTGATTTTGTTATTTACCCTAATAGAAAATGGATTTTTCTAGTGATGTGAATGGGTATGTCAATGTTGAAATCAAAGTCAAGGTTGGTTGCCCCAAGTTTTTGGATGGTTCTATATTTTTGAAAATTTGCTCTTAGCACAATGTGTAGTGTTATTATTGAAAATGAAAGGAAGATAAGGAAAACAAATATCCAATGTTGGTTAACATGTGGTGGAGGTAGGACAACCACCTCTCTTCATGAAACCACAATTTTTTAACCTAAATATTGTCTTGGTGCAAGGAAAATGTATAAGATGCAAATGGAAATTGTAATAGAATTCCATATTCTGCCTACAAAAGGGGCTAATGATAGCTTCAAGAAATTTTTTGCAAACATGGGCACATTCAAAAATTGATTGACCATCTTGATTTTATGTCAAATATGACATAACATGATGATATGAGTAAGTTTCATTATGGTGATCTACCCATCCTACCGAATTGCATGGATAGCCAATCATTGCAATCACCAAGTGAATAGAGTAAACCACTAGATACGAGGTTCACTTGAAAAATGTGAGTGGAATTGGAAAATATTGAGTGATGATGTATGAAATTATGGATGATATGAATGATGTAAATGAGTGTATATGGATGATGCAATTATTAGTGGGTGGATTTGATGATTTTGTGAAAATAATAATTTTTATTGATTTGATGATTTTGTGAAATGATTTGGAATAATTTTGGAGCAATTGGGGAATTTTTATGATTTTGTGAAATGATTTGGAATAATTTTGGAGCAATTTGGAGAATTTTACAACTTTTGATCACAATCAAGAATTAAACACCCAAATCAATAAAAATTGTCATGGGATGATGGAATGTATGTGTAGAATGGTGAATGTGATATTTTTGTGAAATTTGGGGCCGATTTGACGCTTTTGTAAGAAAATTTGGTATTTTTGTGACTTTTGGTCGTAAATGAAAATGAAGCATCCAAATCAATATGAACTTTCATAAAACATGATGTGATGATGAAATGGATGCATGGATGAATTTTAGAGTGATTTTGTGGAGGTAAGCTATATTTTTAGGCCTTTGGAGACCTTCTACAATATTCTGGAGCCAAACGCTGGCCAACGCTCATGGTAGTCATAGATACGGGAGGGAATTCAACACCCTACAAATATTGGAAGGCATTTGAGTGCATCTAGAAAATACCCTAGAGTGTTTTAATGCATCAGAAACAACTATATAAGGTTTATAGAGATAAATCTGGATTCATTCTTGCATTCATGAGTTCCAAAATTAGCGTTTGATGATTGAGTGTGAAGGAGTGTGAAGTGAGGTGAAGGATGACGATGGAGGATGTGGATGTGGTAGCAGGCATGGAGGCACATGTGGTTGAGGTAAGTGCCCTTGGCACTCTTGTTTGAATTTGTGTAATACTTTTTAATATTTTTGATTATGTAATAAATGTGATATTAATGTGTTTTCAATTGTGTTGGTGCAATTGCTGATCTTGGAGGCTCAACACTAATTCTCACTTATTATACCAAGGGGGAGTAAGGACTTGCAAAAGTTTGAGTAGGATAAGTTGGCAGATATGGAGTTGTCTAAGGTGGCACTGATTGATGTGGTACAAGAAGATGAGGGATATCTCTCAACCTTGGCTGAGAGATGGTATCTGGATAGGGGGCCTTTATATCTTCCTATCGAGGAGATGATAGTGACATTGGAAGATGTGTACCACATATTTTAAGTGTCTATGGAGGGATTGTGTGTTCAAGTTGGGAATGATAAGGAATATGAGTTGAGAATATTTGGGATGGATGGAGGGGTGTGAATATTTATGGTGGAGGGATAAGGTATTTGGTGATGTTTGTGAAGGGGAATTTGAAGGCCCTATCTATCTTGATCATGTTCCTACTAGCTAACATATTGGTTCCTAATATCATCGATTATCAATTCCCATGGAATATGATAATGTTGGTATATGACATGATCAATGAGCCTTAGGTGTATGCATGGGCACCTAATTTATTATATCAAATGTATATGAAGCTCTATGAGGTGAGGATATGGGGTCATAAGGGGATAGGGGGCAATGTGTTCCTATAGTATTGGGTTCGGAGCATTTTAGTGTGTCTCATCCTATGGGCTTGCATTGTGAGGATTGGGATAGGGATTAACCCTATGCTTTGAGGTGGTATGTGGCTAAGGAGGTACAACCTAGTCATCTTGATCAGAGTGGCCAAGAGTGCAGGTATCTATGGGTTGGGTTGACACTAGAGCAGGTATGCTAGAGGCCATGGTGGGAGGCTAGGTGGCTTAGCGATGGAGAGTAGCTATGGAGGACTCGATAGGCAAGATGAGTGGTTAGGCGACATGAGAGTGATATGGAGCTAATCCAATTATTACAAGTGCTATGGTAGTTTGAGCTGATATAGGGTGTTTTGGAGGCTCCAGTGCTCTATAGGCATTTATCAAATGAGTTGAGCCTACCTTTTGTGTATGAGTGGTGAGTGACCTATAAGTATGATGAACAGATATATCTCTTATATGTGGATGATGCTGAGGCCACAGTGGAGTATGATGCAAGGTTCACTTCACAGTCACCATGGGTACCAAGTCAAGTGGTTGAGGAGGGCAACAGGGATGAGGCAGAGGTAGTAGTGAAGGAGGCTCCCCAACATCAAATATTTTACCTAATATTAGAGGGAGGTATGTGAGGGATGTAGTAGAGCAGGATCCTAATATTAGAGGTGATAATGGTGGTAGGGATGATATGGAGGAGGTTCTAGAGAGACCTAATGGTTAGAGTGAGGAGGAGTGGGTGAGGCTTAAGATTGACCAAGATTAGCTCTAACAGATGGTGGTAGAGTGAGATAAAAAGATAGTGGCTTGAGATGCGGAGAATACTCAGCTGTGGGTGGAGCTAGAGGTACAAAGGGTTGTAGGTGAATGAGCAAATATGATAGCGAGGCTCCATGTAGAGCTGATATAGAAAGACTCTCAATAGAGGTATGATGTACTATGCTTATGATCCTACAAGTCATACATCAAATATTTAGAGGATTGACTCATGCAACACCACATTGGACTGCCTAATCGACCTACTTTCTTTGTAGTGAATATGGTAGGAATAGTGTATCTAGGTCTACGTATCCTTCAGGGTCACAGGGGTCTACTTATAGGCATTAGCCAGTTCTTAGATGAACTTTTTGTATATGAGCCTTGGTGATCTATTGTATATAGCCTACGGGCATTCATTGTACATGCGATATATATACATGGCCTTTAATTTTGTGTTATGAATTCGTGTGGATGTTTATGTTAATGTATATGTATGATGGAAATAATGAAAATGTAATGGTGATGTGTATGTGTAATGAAAATAATGTAAATGAATTAATGCACTAATGATCATTCGTAGTTTAGAAATTTTCATGACCATTGTTCATCATTGTTGTTTAATCAAGGGCACCAAAATGGTGGTATATGAAATGGAAAACTTATGTAATGATATGGATGTTGATATGGATGTTTTTGGCTTATGAATAACTAATTATTTTTTAGAGACTCAAACATACTAGTGATTTCAACCAAACTCCCTAAGTTCTTTCTAATTTCTCTAATACCAAATGTGTGTGCATGTTAATGTTCAATTACCAAATTATGAGCATGGTAGTGACTCAAGGCAATCAAGAACCAATGTGTGTGCAAGTGAGTTCATTAACCCATCTTGAGTAAATTGAGATGAAACCTATCATGGAGAAGACCAAGAAACTAGCTTGTCCTTATGTGTGATCAAAGGTCTCTTCAAGAGAGACGTGTCACCACACACTCCACTGCCAGTAAAGCATATATAGCCCTGGTGGATATTAGATCCATAGTACAATGATCTAATATCAAAATTTTTAGGATTCAAACTACCTAACCATATGGATGAAAATGTAGTTCTATTCGTACAACTTAAGGATCTATGGTGTGTGAGGTGTAAAAGAGTTAGAACTTTGGAGAATAAGATTCTCAACCAAGGTATGATGAGAATTTAATCCTATCCTTACTACTCATTATTTTTTTTTGGCAATGTGAGTAGTGGTGAAGACCACTATTTTTTATTTTGGACTATGTGCATAATGAGATAGGCAAAGATAACTTTTTTACTTCGAGGTTCAACCCAATCATGGTATTATCCCTCTTTGACACAAGATGTTCTTAATATGTGTAAAATGTGGCTGGTTCAAGAGTGTTAGAGTCAATTCCAAAACTCAAAAGTTTCTTAGTGAAAATATGGCTTTGTCCTAGAGAAAACTCAACATGTATTGGAGTTTGATGAAAACACTAGGAGTGGTTGAATGACCGAAAATACCTAGGCCTATTGAAATTGTGGTTTGTAAATGATGACTTGACTATATGAAATGGTGTAATAAAATGAATTATGGTTTGAGGGTACCCATGATTAAGGAAATAATATTTTATTTGATCAATAGTTGTCTAAACTTAACAAATGACCTCCTACTGTGGTGGGTGAAATGTATCAGAAATCACAATGAGTGTGATTGTGAAATACAATGTGTGAGATGCAATGTTTTTGTGTATTACACATGTACATATACATATATGTAAATAACATTAAGAATATAATGCTCTCAAGTTGATGATGTTAAGTGGTTTGTCAAGTCTATAGGAACCTTGGAAACCCAGATAGCAACAAGCAACACATGTAAACACAAATGACAAGACCATGCACATGCAATGTAAATAGTTTTGTATTTTTTTGAATAATATACATATGTTACAACATGTTTCTATGAGGTGGATCAATGAAGTGGATGTGGTTCACCGGTTGGTTCAACTCGCTCCCTAGGGAGAAGAAAATAGAAAATGAGATCATGGATGGGGAACATTCTAAGGTAATGCTCATATTATTTGGTGAATGGAATGATGGGTGTTGATTCCTCTTTGGATTCATCATAATATATCGACATAAAATTGTATTCTTCATAGATTTTCTCATCAAATTCATCATTATGGGTGGTTTCCTCTTCTGAACATAGATGAAGGCTTTGGGAAGCTTGTTCATGTGCTTCTCGATATGAAGTATCGATGATCTCGTGCATGCCATATTCATCTTGTACTAAGTTATATCCTTGCCAAGTGACTTAGTGAAAGTAACATGAAGGAAAACCTATCATGCATTCTATATTGGCAAGGGTTGGTTGTTTGGGTTCTTCTAAGGGAGGTGGATTAGACAATGAATCAATCCCCCCATACACAAAATTAATATTATAGGTGTTGAACCTTTATTGTAAAATGCTCCTATGGATAAGGGTGGGTCACATGGGCAACCATAATCCCTAGTGGTTTGGATATTTAGCAGTGTAACAATGATGTCTTGGATCACGTATTCACCAATGCTAGTGATCGACTGTAATAGCTTACATTTAATTTTATCAATCCGAGGGTAATCAAGGTTAGATTTAAAGAGTAGGAATCCAGTATAGATTGTACCATGGGGATCAATTCTAAGCTTAATTCAGATCTCTTTTAGTTCCAGGTTTTGCAAAAAATAAATAAACAGAAATTAAATTGTGCAGGAATGAAAATAAAATGCAATTTATGATTTATGCAGTAAATATGATAATTACCTATTGATGATTTTATCTATTGGTGAGTTGATCTAGTAGTAATTACCTACTGATGAGTTGATCTATTGGTGAGGATCCTCGTGCAGTTAGTTTTAATTATCTATTCTGACTTTATGTTTTATGAAAATGCAATTTAATTTATTTTATATTCTAAGGTTAATTAACTATTTCTAACCTATTGTAGGGGCGAGATATTAGGGACTGGCTGTAGGAGTGGGCCCTACCTCCTAGAGGATAGTGTAAGTCTTTCTCCCCTAAACTACTTTATCTCAGTAACTAAGATGCATAACTACTACTAACATTATTCTATTCTATGAATGCAGGAAAATTACAATTACAACTACATAAAAGAAATCAAGTAGTAAATACAAATGACATAGTTACCATATGTGAAGAATGAAGTGCTACTTTTATTGCTAGAAATTCAAATGTACATGTTGGCGCATTTCTTCAAAAATTGTACAGACACATTGAACATTCGATATTTCTCCCTTAGATTATTCAACATTAGACTATTGGACATTAGACCTTTTCAAAGGTCTCCCTATGTAATATATATTGTGACTTGGACAATTCTAAGTAATATTCTTCCACGTATTTTGCCATGTGGAGTTGTGGACTTGATAATGCGACAACTATGCACTAACGAGAATAATCTAAACTAACACAATTCCTAATTCTGCTTGGACTCAGTAAACATCCTAAGTGGTCCAAGTGGCACTTTATGAGCTAACATAACAACATAATACTAACTTAGACATTTTGCAAGATATAACACATAACTATATGCCCCTTAAATCACGGGAAGGACATAAAAATATTGCATCAGAATCTAATCAACCTAACAATATTCCAATTATACAACCTTATGGAATAAAGTTATAACAACTTTATTAATCACAATATCCTCATGAAGAATATGTGACAAGTCAACTAACTAAGCTGATTGTAATCCTTTATTGCCATGTAAGAGCACCATGTTGTCACTGATGTGGCATGCAACATCGATCAACTAACTTGGTCAACTCTCTTTGGTAACTACTGGTAAAATTTCTCTTCGGTAATAGTCTTCAGTAGCTACCTTCTACAACATACTTTGGTAACTATCTTTCGTAACATACTTTAGCTACCATATTCTGTAATAGTCTTCAACCACTATTCTATCACCGTGCCTAGAGTCTTCCTTAATCCTTTGTCCTTACGTCCATCTTCTCACGTCCAAGGTGTATCCTGAAGCTTGTGCTACTGCATCGTGCATCTATGGAGAATCCTTCAATATTTTCCTGTATAATTACTCACAACTCGGATGTATTTTACATGAAATGCACACATTTGTCAGATTAACTACATCCATATTTTTAACTGATAAATCATATAAATAAGTAAAAATAACTTAAAATATATTATAATCATAATTTAAATATAAAAATGAAATAATTTACTACAGAAAATATATGCCAAATAATCACTCATCATTTTTCCCCAAACTGAAATATATGCATGTCCTCATGCATGTGAAGAAAATGAGACAAATAAAATATTATAGATATTACACATATATCAGATGTCATCATCCAGATCTTTGCAAATAAATGAAATATTAAAATCAATCAAGATTTACATTATCTTCAGAAAGTCATTTGCAAGTTCATGAAATAGGACATCACAATTATTTTTTAAGAATAAGCAAATAGGTTATCAGATATTATCTCCAAAAATCATTGGTAGCAACACTAATAAATATTTAGAGATAATTTAAACATAAGCCAACATATTACAATATAACACATAGTTCCAATCAGATATCTACAGCTAAAAATAGAATATTCTAGGTTGTCACAAATCATTCCTATGACAATACAAATTTCTCAAAAACTATTAAGCAGATCAAAAAATAATGATTTCTAGAATTGCTTGTAACATAAATAATTTCATCAATAAATGTAGAACATTTGATCATCTACAAAAAATATATTAAATTTTTAGAGAATAGTTCTAGATCAAATAACATAACAATTCCTAGTAGAAAAATGAGTTCTCCAAATTATTTCACTGTAATAATGTGCTAAATGATCATAAAACATCAAGCATTGCATATACAAACAAGTTCAAATATAAAATACTATCTATAATATTATTTTATATATATATGTCACTAAAATATCTATAGATATAAAATATTAAACATTTTATAATAATAATATATACATATCAAATATTTAAGTCTAAAAATCATGAAATATTTAAACATTTTTTTTATTTTATCTGACTTGTGTCCGTTGGGTGGAAATTCTTGACAATGGAGGTCTTTCTGGTGGTAATTTTCATTCTTGTTTTACCTTCTATACCTGCTCTTTGGCCTTCTACTCACCAACCGGTGTTTCAACCATAATTTTTTTGATATGTTCAACCTCGAGGGAATCCTCTCTCTACACTGCATCTTGCATTTGAGAAGGTGGAGGTTTCTCAACTGATGCAACTATGTTGTCTATTACTGCGTTAATCTTTGGAGGTATCCCAACATTTAAGACAAGATTCTTAGGTGCAGTTCCTATCTTGGTGGAAGGATCTGATCTTTTTGGTTGATTCTGCTATGTTAGACTAGCGAATGGTTGGGAACTTTCTTCCTCAAGAAGCTTGGAAAAGTCAAAGGGCTTGTTGGTGTATGTCACTTTACTAAAATTAATAAACTTTTTTTGCTTTCTACCGGTGGTGGAGCTTTTATTGGGAGAAGCATCGACAGGTGGCGGTCGGTTGATGGAATCAATAGGTTTCATCACCTTATCCATTGAGAGTTGCTTAATCATGTCTATCTAGAGGGCAAGGGCTCGTTGGATCAATTTTGAATGCTCTATGAAATCCTCCCTCAGTTTATCAATTTTTATTTGTAAAATAGTATTTTGTGCTCAAAGGTGAGATAGAGTTTCAGTAGTTGGTTCAGGTGTGGGTAAGTTAGATTCATGCCCTGATATATCTCCTTTCTCATGAGTTTCAGGAGTGTGTTTCTGACGTCGAGTTTTCATGCAGGCTGAGTTGGTTTAGCAGTTTTGGTGGGTCGATATTTACATTTTGGGGACTCAGGTTCCTCCTCTTGACTATCTGACTCATGATCTTCCTCAGATGGACTTTCTTCTTCAAGCTCATTTTTGGTAGACTCAAAATATTCTGGCAGGTTAGACTCTTCGACTATTCTATTCCAAGCTACTTTTACTTCATGTGCTTTTTTCAAGACTATTAATTTGATAAGGCCATGGTGTGCAATTAAATGTAGTTTAGGTTTTTCTTGAGAGTTTTTAGGTTGAACATGAATAATAATGGATTTTAGAGATTGAAATAGAAAATACGGTAGGTTGATGACACAATCATTATTTTCTAAGAATTTCAAGTTTATCAACATTCGAATATGGTAGGCTGCACAGGTAGACATTCGTCCTTCTAGAGTGAAGAATTTGATAATTAGCATGACGGCTTCCTACCACATGAGAGGAAGTGAAGAAGTAGCAACACCCTTAATCCATCCCTCTTTATCTCGAATAATGGTGCATTTTTCATCAAATTTTTCTACTAGTTGGGTGACGCTTTTAGAGGGGTTTTTATAATATGGTAGCCCTACTTTCGGTAAACCTAGTACTTCAGAAATAATACTCAGGTTAAGGTCAAATTGGATATCTCTGACTTGGGTGGTCATCTTTGCGGGGTTACAATTTAAAATAAATTGTTTGGCCACCCCTTGGTCATGCCCTCTGAATTTCATGAGGGCATCCCACCACCTAGCTCTTTGAAATAACTCTGTTACAGAATCACTAGGATTATGTGTTTCGATAGATGGGGGCTCACTGCATTTTTGAAATATGGAACGGGGCATGGATTTTAGGGTAAAGGGTAGATAGGAATTTATGGTAAGAAATTTCAAAATTTAGGAGTTGAGAGACCTACAAAAATATTTCAATCGCACACAGAAAAATACATCTTACAATTTTTGCAAAATAATTCATTATCTTCATAAGGATTAAGCGAAAACATAGAATTTTTAGGAGTAATTTCCATTAATTTCCATAAAATATTGATAGGTTCTTTTATCAGCATAAATAGTTTTAATTCTAACCTAACCTTCTGCATAACTCCTAAAAATATTTGTTAATTACATATGTAGCATAATGATTAGGGTATTAAAATATTTGGTTCTACGACTAAAAATAAAATTGAAATAGTAAAAAAAAGTTACCTATCACTTTCACTTTTTCACCTCACCAAACCTCTATCACCCTACATTGTAATTCTCTAAAATATTTTTCCTTTGTTTCCTCTTAGAATTTCGAGTTTCAATCTTGCTTTCTAGAAAATTCATAATGTTTCAACTTTGTTTCAATTTGCAGAGAATTTTGATTTTTTTACATGACCTTCTATGGAAGGAAAGATAATTCTAGGGTTTATTTTCCTTTGCATGGAGTTTTAGCCATGCAAAGGTTCTACTACCCTTATCCAATGATAGTGACCACTTGAACTCTCATCGACAATAGCGACCACTTTGACTCTCATCGACGGTAAAGAAAATATCATGGTCTAGTAAATCACGTTCATCAATTTTGATTTAATCGATGGTAAAGAGTTTAAATCCATGTCTGATGTATGATTGGTCGATAAAAGCCATGCATCGGTGATCGTCTCCCTCTGTCGCTATCATGGCAAAGTTTCTAGACTCATCATGGGTTTCCTTCCTTCCATCACAACCTTCCATTTGAAATTTGATCAATGGCTAACATTGTCCATCCACGACATCTCCCATGATTGGTGAAAGAATCCACTTGTCATTCATCGACATAGGCTCTAGGGTGGTCAATCTTCCTTTGGTACAAAATTTACCCACCACCTTGCATGGTGAGGGTGGACTTTTATTGCCAAGTGTTATAATACCTTTTGATCACCCCGATGGCTAAAACATTATTTTAATCATTTACCATGTTTATTCCTTTGTCCTCCAGCATGTGTCACTAGCCCATGTGTCTTATTTCCTATCGTTTTTCTATGTTTTATGCCACGTTTCATCCATGTGGTACTCATCATTGATGCCTACATTTTATGACCAATTAGATTGGTCCACATCCTAACTTGTTTGCTTTTGCATGCATGTGTTCCAATAGACCATCATTCTTTGAAACTTTTATTTCCAACCCTCGAGAACATCTGTGCTTTCAAGAGGGGTTTTAAAAATTAATGGTACGTGGCACTAGTTTGGGTGTACACATCATAAGAGGGCTTCTCATTTATGCCTTCGTGTACACACTTAATAAAAGGTTTTATTAATATATAATAATTTATTTTATTTTGTTCCCCTTTTATTCTTCCTAAAATATTACTGCCACATTTTCCTTATAATATTTGTTGACACACCTTTATTACTTGTCTTGTCATTTTTTGAATTGCCACGTGTCTCTTATACCTAGGGCTAATTTAAGTTTTGACACTTAAGAACATTTTATGATATGTGTTATGGATAACATCTATGGATGGCACTTACAAAATATTATTACAAAAGATTGTTACAGAAGATTATTACAAAATATTGTTACAGAAGATATCTACGAAAAATGTTTATGAAAGATATCTATAGAAGACATCTACAATAGATTCTATAATCTATAGAAGACCTCTATGGAAGACCTCTATAGAAGACATCTATGAAGACCTCTATGGAAGACCTCTATAGAAGACATCTACGAAAACTATGTAGTTGTTAGAGTTGAGAAAATACTTTACCTGTTTCTCCCCCCAAACTGTATTGTGAACTTCGTATGCCTCTATTTACCCCCCCAAACTATAATTTTGGCTATATAGCCAAAACAAGATGAAGGGTGTTTTATTTATATTGGTGGATAATATAATAATGAGTTTTATCTATGGGGGTTTATTATAATTTTTGTGATTGTGCTTCCTAAATTTCATTAAGGAGTATCCAAGTGAGAGAAAAATAATGATTATAAAGCTTGATATCAGTCATCAATGTATGCAAAAATAGATATCTATCAAAGGCTTGGGATATTTTCAATCACTTAGAAAAATGGAATAGATATTCTGATATTATGATGGCTTTTTCTAAGAGATACAAAGTTTTGAGAGATACAAGCCACATTTTTGTAGGAGAAAATGAACTATAGTACTTCCATAGGAATTTGCTTCTGACTTTTGCCTTCTTATGATATTCTAGAGTTATTTCTCAAAGACTTCAAACATCCTAGTGACTTTAAACAAATTCATCTATTCATTTCACAAATCAATATGGTGTTAAAGTTATCCTAATGTTTTCAAGCTTCTCAAGGACCAACTGTGTGTGTAGTGAGTATTCATTTCCCATTATGAGTAAGGATTGAGTAAAACAAAGGTCACTTATGCCAACAAGCTAGCTTATCTGTGAGCATCCATAGGTCTTGTCCAGACTTAGTGCTACTTGTGTAAGGATACCTTATTGCCAAGTGGGTTTCATTCAACCCATTGTTGTAATGAGGATCACCCCATGGTTTTTGAGATACTAAGAATTCCAGGGATTCAAGCTCTTTTACCCTTCTTTTGACTTTTTTCTTGGGATACTTGCTCATTTTGAGAGGGATCAAGGGATTGTTATTGCTTTTTGGGATTCTTGCTTATTTTTAGAGGAAGCAAGAAGATATTTTTGGGATACTTGCTCGATTAGATGAGGAGCAAGGGATTTTTTTTTTTGAAGGATGAAGGGTGAGCTTGTCCTTTTGCCAATTCATTAGTACTCTAGGCCATGCGCATAGATGGATAAGCAAGGGAAACTGTTCACTTTATGGCAATAGTAACTCATGAGTTAATCTCTCCAAATCTCACAATGTTTTTATATGTTCAAATGTGCATAGTCCAAGAAAAAGTTTGATTGACTAGGAATAACTTACAACATCAAAATATTGCTTGAATTTCAATGAAAATTTGCTCAAAACACTAGTGTTGTTTGAGTAATTGAAAAACACCTAGATTTTATCTAGCAAACAAGGTATTATGCAACATATGATAGCCATTTTCCTACAAGTTCTTTTTAAAGAAATATCCTCTTGGGCTATTTTTGAAACATTGAGACTAAAAATTGATGAAAATAAGATAGAAATACTGCAAATATAGAAACTTCATGATGAAACAAAGGAAGCATAATCTTTTTTTTATGTGAGAGAGAAGTTATTATTCAATAGTGGTTGATTGTAGTTTAGAGATGTACTGCAAATCGGCTTGTTGCTTAAGGTGGTGTATGAATTCTTCCTTAGATAATGGCTTCTTATAAAGTTTAAGCCTATGGCCATTTACTAGTAGTTTCCTTGTTGAATCATCTATAGGCTTAAGCTTGACTGTACCATTTCTGAATATCTCTTTAATTTCATAGGGTCCTAGCCATCTTGTCCTCAATTTACCTTGAAATTCTTGGTAACGAGAGTCAAACAACAAGGCCCAATATCCTGATTGGAATGTACATGGTACAATGTGTTTATCATGCCATTTATTTCATTGTTGTTGGGTTATTTTAGTCCTATGTAATGCCTCTAGTCTCCTTTCATCCAGAATGTTTAACTTTTCCAATCTAGCTTTCTGTGCTTTGTCCAAATTCATGTCAAGTTGTACCGTTGTGCGAAGAGTTTCTATCTCAAATTCGATGGGCATGATAGCTTGTTTTCCATAGACCATTTCATAAGGTGATAATCCTATGGTAGTTTTCCAAGTTGTATTGTATGCCCATACAACTTCTTTCAATCTCTCAGCCCAATCACCCCTATTAATAGTTACGGTTTTTGTAATGATCTTTTCAAGTTCTCTGTTTGTAACTTCTACTTGTCCATTGGCTTGAGGGTGATATGGTGAGGTTTTCCTATGTTTTATTTGATATATGTCAACAAAATGTTCAATTAATTTGGAGAGAAATTGGGTTCCATGATCTGAAACTAACTCTCTAGGTGCTCCAAAGTATTGCATAATATTTTCATAAAGGAAATCAGCAATTGGTTCAGCTTGTGCTCGTGGTAAAGCTTTAACTTCAGCCCACTTAGTAACATAATCTGTACACACAAGTATGTGTTTATTACCTTCGCTTGGAGGGTCTATTGGTCCAATAAAGTCAATTCCCCATTTCTTGAATGGTTCAAACATTATCTGTGAAACCAAAGGCATCTCCATCGAAGGGGTAGGCTTACTAGCTCTTTGACAAGCATCACATCTATCAATAAATTTATGGACATCTCTATTCATGGTAGGCCAAAAGTAACCAGTTTGAAGTATTTTACTAACTATCCTTTGGGTGGCATAATGGCCTCCACAGGGTTCTTCATGTGCTGCCCGAATGATGTCATATACATCCTCTTCTTGCACACATCTCCTAATTACTTGGTCGTGACATCTTCTAAACAAGACTCCATGAATCCACATATAAGGAGTGCTTTGACGTATTAGTTTTCTACACTCATGTGGTGTATAGTTTTGAGGCATTTTTCCTGTTACTAAGTAATTTACAATATCATCATACCAAGGAGTAAAAATAGAAAGAGCAAACAAATGTTCACTTGGAAAATTATCAGGAATTAACTCATCATCATCAAATATTTGCATATGATATAGGTGATCTGCAATGACGTTATCTTTCCTTACCTTATCTATGATTGTGACATTGAACTCTTGTAGCAAAAGAAGCCATCTAACCACTCTACCTCCTACTATTGCTTTGTTCATTAAGTATTTAATGGCAAAGTGATCAATGTGAACAAATACTTCATACCCTGTTATGTAATGTTTAAATTTATTGATGGTATGGACTACAACTAAAAATTCTTTTTCAGTAATAGTGTAATTAAGCTCGGATCCATGCAAGTTTTTACTTACATAATAGATAGCATAAGGTATTTTGTTCTCAACCTATTGCAATACTGCCCCTATTGCGTAACCTAAAGCATCACAATGTATGTGGAATGGTAATTCCCAATTTGGTCCTCTCAGGATTGGAGCAATAATCAATTTATCTTTTATAACTTCAAAGGCTTCTTGACATGCTTCAGTCCAATTGAATTCACTTTCTTTAGTTAAGAGCTTAAGCATGGGAGCAACAATTTTACTGAAGTCTTTAATGAATCTACGGTAGTATCTTGCATGTCCTAGGAAACTTCTCACCTCTGTTTGTGTTTTCGGAGGTTGAAGGGATTGAATAACTTGTATTTTTGTAGGATCTACTTTAACACCCTCTTCTGATATATAATGTCCTAGAACAATGCCTCCTCTCATCATCATGAAACACTTTTCATGACTCAAAGAGAGGTTTTGCTCTTGGCATCTAACCAAAACTTTTTGTAAGCTTGACAAGGTTTCTTCAAAGGTATTACCATAGACTGTGAAGTCATCCATATAGACTTCTACACACTCATTTATTAAATCAACAAAGATAGCTAAAAACTCTTTTGAAAAGTGGTAGGCATTCAATAATCAAAGGTAAGACTTTATAAGCATAGGTGCCTACTTGGACATGTGAAGGTTGTCTCTTTCGATCTTCTCTCCTATGGAGAACTTGAATATAGCCACTAAACCCATCCAAAAAGAAAAAATATTTCTTTCCAACCAAGGTATCAAGAACTTGATCAATGAAAGGCAAGGGAAAATAGTCTTTTTTGTTACTTTGTTTAATTCCCTATAGTCCACACAAATCCTCCATTTACCATTATTTTAGGGACTATCACAAGAGGTGACACCCATTGATTAAAAATTGGATATATAAATATCCTTCAAGAGTTTAATGATTTCTTCTTGAACCATCTTTCATAGCTGGATTCAATCTTCTTTGGGGTTGTCTTACTGGATAACATCCTTCTTGGATAAAAATGTGATGGGTACAAATATTTGGATGTATACCTTTCATATCCTCGTAGTTCCATGCAAATAATGATTGATATTTCTTAAGCATGTCTATTAATTGTGATTCTTGTATGCTTGGAGCTCATCAATATTCAAGGTTCTTCCTAGTGTGATATCTATTTGCTTGCATTTTTTTTGCATCTATCCCCATTATCTCATGTTCAAGAATATTTAAGTAATAGTCATATGGTATCATTTGTTGAGATTGACTTGTGCTTGCCTCATTAATAGCCATAGTAGATTTAGATGAACAACCATTATCTTGACCTTGATCTTCTTTTTGATTTCCTAACAGTAATGGTAATGGTACCTCAACCTCTTGTTGAAGATGTTCACTCAGAACATTAATTGATAAGGTTTGGATTTCATCAAAATCATGAGGGAAATCATACCATAATTGCTTTGGAAATTCATCTTCTATTGTTGATTCAGGGAATAGGCTAAGGTCTTTAGTATTCTTGCCATCAGAAATAGTCATATTTCCCGATCTACAACTAATGTAAGCATCATCTGTTGCGAGCCATGGGTGCCCTAGAATTAAGGGATGTCCCCCTAAATTTTTCTTGGGTTGTAAGACTATAAAGTCTACAGGGTATTCCCATGAACTTACAGAGACTATAACATCTTCTAGTTTTCCTTCTGGCTTAATAGTAGACCTATCTACGAGTTGGAGTACAATAGAAGTTGATTGCAATTTATGTACCCCTAAATATTCCATTGTTTCTTTAGTCATGACATTAATAGTGGCTCCTAAATCGACCAAAATATTTTGCAAGGCTATGTCACCAATGTGTACCATGAGTATAGGTATTCTAGGATCTGTGTATTTTGGTAATGACCTACCTCCCATTATTATCTCAGATAATTGTCCAATGACTTGAATAGTTTGGGCTTCGTTCTTCTTTTTCCTTCCTGAATTTGTACATATGTTTTTAATGAGCTTGGAATAGATGGGTATATCCTTGATAGCTTGTAATAAAGGGATCTTGATAGTAACATTTTCTAACTCCTGAAGGAAGTTAAAGGTTGGCTTAGATGGTTCTTTTGGTATTGCCAATATTTGAGGAAATGGTATCTCTACTTCCTTCCTTTGAGGAATTTGGATTTCTTGTTATTTTTTTGGAATGTTTTCTGGTGAATTTTCTATTTCCTTTTCATTTTTATCCTCCTTTTTGAACAAATCTGTAGTGGGGTTATCAAGCTCTGTGAGAGTTACATTGTTTTCCAATACTTTTCCCGATCTCAATTGAATTTGTTGACAAGGTGCTATAGATATAGAACACATCTCACTAGTTTCATAGGCTTGTTGAATGTTCTTGTTGTTGTTAGGATTAGGGACTGGTTGAGCTAGAAGAGGAGGTTGCTTAGGAGGATTATTATTATTAACTGGAGGTGGAAGAAGTCTATTTTGAGGTAGATTTTGAGACCAACCAGATCCTCCTTGGTTATATTGGCCATTAGTATTCCAACTATTTTGACTTGACATCCCTTGATTCCATGGAGGTGGATTTCCATAGGTATTGGTCATAAAGTGGGCCCATGGGGGTATGTTCCAGTCTTGATTGTTTGAATAAGAGTTCCAATTTGTCTAGTTTGGTGCATTGGACCATTGATTAGGCCTTTGCGAGTTGGAATAACTAGGGTTTGACCAATTTGGTGGTCCGTTGAATGGACCATTCCATATTTGAGCTACAAAATAAATATCTTCTACCTCTTCAACTTCAGGTTCCTTTATGGCAGCTTTAACAATGGAGATATATTTGCAGTTTTTAGTTTTGTGATTTTTATCACAAATTTTACAAGTAGCAATGTTGGAAATATTTGTAATATTGAGAGGGCATTCTCTCAGGTTGTGCTTTTTCCTACATCTGTGATAGTAGATTTCTTCACTGTCCTATTCTTTTGGCTTCCTATCCATTAAATCCAAATATGTAGTCAAGGTACTTAACAAATCAGTTTTTAAACCTTCCAATATGTTTCCAATTTTTGCTCTTGTCACTCCTCCTGTAGATGTATACTTATTACTCCTTAGAGGTTTATTTCTTGAATAGTTTCTGCAAAGGTTTACAATCTCTTCAAACACCATAATATGGATATCTCCTTTTGCCATAAGGTTCAGAACCTCAAGGACATCTTCTTTTAGTCCTTTTAGAAAGAGTTCTTTTAAGATTTCTTCATCGAGGTCTATATTTACTCTAGACCCAACAAATAGAAATCTCTCAAGGTAATCCTCCAAAGATTCTTCTTCTTTTTTATTCATGTGGAATAGCTCAACTTTCTTATCCCTAAATCTACAGTAATCTTGATATCGTTCAAGGAATAGCTCTTTTAATCCATGTTCTCCATCCCATTGATTACAAATATTTTCTCCTAGACCCATGAACCATCTTAAAGCTACATATTTAAGAGTAGAGGGAAACAACCTTAGCTTTTGTTCATCGGTAGTGTAAAAGTAAGCTTGGCACACTACTTCAAATTTGAAAATAAAAGCATCCGGATCTTCGTGTGGTTTCCCATGGAAGGTGGGCAATACAGAAATAGAGACTGACTTAGGTTCTCTTGTTGTCCCATCTGTATGTAATATTGGGAAGGCAAATGTCTTCCTTTACCCATTTCTTCTTTGGTCTCTATTTTGTCTTTGTTCATTCCCCCTTTGGTTCTCTTCTACTTCTCCCTACCCACTTTGTTGGTCA
The DNA here is from genome assembly GCA_028583015.1 of Wollemia nobilis. Classification (NCBI taxonomy): domain Eukaryota; kingdom Viridiplantae; phylum Streptophyta; class Pinopsida; order Araucariales; family Araucariaceae; genus Wollemia; species Wollemia nobilis. The sequence goes on along the minus strand of JAQPPZ010004379.1, from coordinate 127,460 downwards.
GCCATAATTGAATGTAAGATTTCAAGAATTGGACCAGGTATGGGTTCAGTAAAAATAGAAGAAGGATCTATGTGATTGTCAAATTCTAGTTTCGGTAATAAGTATGAGTCGGGATCTTGTTCTAGGATTTCATCTTGATTGGTTGATGTTGTTGTTTCAAATTCTTCTAACTTATAAATTCTAGGCTTCCTACTAAAGTCTCTTTGGAAATTTCCTTCTGAGTTGCTAATCTTTATAAATCTTCCCTTAGAGTCTCTAGGTCTGCTCATGAATTTTCTAAGTTCTCTTGTTTTTGCAACACGTCTAATATTCCTTGAATAGTCTATGAATATCGTTGATTGGATCAAGTTGTTCGGGTGTCATGAAGTGTTCCTCTTCAAAATCAAAGTGGTCTATCACTAATTGAATCAATTGAACAAGAAAAGCTTGTGTTGGAATGGGGTCAAGATTTCCAAATTGTAACTCACAACGTAAATCTTGACACAACTCCCTAAAGCGCACAACTCTAGGTATCTTATGATATTTCTTGCTATATTCTAGGGCTACTTCTTTCTTTTCTAGGTCTGCAAGGAATTTGTGAATGAGGAGGGAGTCTTCAAAATATTGATTCCAAGGGTAAATTATTGGATTTACTGTTGCTCTTCTATCCCAAATCCAATGCTCACAACTCCTTCCAAGATCTAGATAAGATGAATGGTAGTTCATCCCTAGAGTTTTTACTATGTCAATCCTTTTGATTTCCTTCAACTCATCTAATTTTTCTTTAATAATGTCAATGCGTTCATACAGACACTCCCACTCCTTACTAGATGTTCTATTTCCTTGCTCAAAAAGAAGGTTAACTTCTTGTTTTATCAATAGTTCTCTAAGGTCTATAAGTGCAGACTGATTTAGACTATTTTCCACCATCTAGCAACTTATATTTTATTCTCTTTTCTCTCTCTTTGGTTTTGGTTTTGTTTGGGTTTTGATTTTGATTTTCTATTTTAATCCTACTATTGTCAAGTTTAGATACAAATCACAACAAATGAATTTATAACTATCCTTAATATAGCAAGGAAGAATTGAAATAAAATTTTACAATAATCCTAATGTTTTTCTAAAATTAGATGTGACTCGCGTTCCTACGAATATTTATACAACCAATCTTAGCACACTAGGAATAATATGAAATATTGCTAAAAAGTAAAATTTAACAATCCTAATGTTTTGCTAAAATTAAGTGTGACTCGCGTTCCTACAAATATTTATACAACCAATTTCAGCACATTAGGAGTAAAATGAAATATTGCTAGAAAAGTAAAATTAACTAGAAATAAAAGGTTAAACTATTACTATTTGTTTGATTGTTTAGGAGGGTTTCACTATGGCTATGTCACTCAACCATACCTACTTCCTGCTTCTTACAGGTCCTAAATATTTAGGGGTATTTCACTATGACTATGCCACTCAGCCATACCTACTTCCTATTTTTCTCATAGGTCCTAAGTCAAACTAAACAATAATAATCACCCAAATCTTGAAAATTTTGAAATTTGCAAAAAATAAAATTCTAACTTATGAAAGTAGAATTGATTCCTCAAGAGAAATGAACTTGGCAATGTCGAATGAATGGGCTTGTTGGGACCATCTCATGCCACTCTGACTCATATGCATGCCAAGGACTCATACGTACCTCTTTCCACATACAAGTAAGCCTCACCTTTTTGCACTACCAAACAACTTTTCTGATTAACCACTATGATGCTACTCTCCTTAGCAATGGTGCCAAAATGATCGACTGTAATAGCTTACATTTAATTTTATCAATCCGAGGGTAATCAAGGTTAGATTTAAAGAGTAGGAATCTAGTATAGATTGTACCATGGGGATCAATGCTAAGCTTAATTCAGATCTCTTTTAGTTTCAAGTGTTTGTAGAAAAGTAATAAACAAAAATTAAATTGTGCAGGAATGAAAATAAAATGCAATTTATGATTTATGTAGTAAATATGATAATTACCTATTAATGAAGTGATCTATTAATGAGTTGATCTATTGGTGAGGATCCTCATGCAGTTAGTTTTAATTATCTATTCTGACTTTATGTTTTATAAAAATGCAATTTAATTTATTTTATATTCTAAAGGTTAATTAAATATTTCTAACCTATTGTAGGGGTGAGAGATTAGGGACTGGCTGTAGGAGTGGGCCCTACCTCCTAGAGGACAGTGTAAGTCTTTCTCCCCTAAACTACTTTATCTCAATAACTAAGATGCATAACTACTACTAACATTATTCTATTCTATGAATGCAGGACAATTACAATTACAACTACATAAAAGAAATCAAGTGATAAATACAAATGACACAGTTACCATATGTGAAGAATGAAGTGCTACTTTTATTGCTAGAAATTCAAATGTACATGTTGGCGCATTTCTTCAGAAATTGTACAGACACATTGAACATTCGATAGTTCTCCCTTAGATTATTCAACATTAGACTATTGGACATTAGACCTTTTCAAAGGTCTCCCTATGTAATATATATTGTGACTTGGACAATTCTAAATAATATTCTTCCACGTATTTTGCCATGTGGAGTTGTGGACTTGATAATGCGACAACTATGCACTAACGAGAATAATCTAAACTAATACAATTCCTAATTCTGCTTGGACTCAGTAAACAACTTAAGTGGTCCAAGTGGCACTTTATGAGCTAACATAACAACATAATACTAACTTAGATATTTTGTAAGATATAACACATAACTATATGCCCCTTAAATTATGGGAAGGACATAACAATATTGCATCTGAATCTAATCATCCTAACAATATTTCAATTATACAACTTTACGAAATAAAGTTATAACAAATTTATTAATCACAATATCCTCATGAAGAATATGTGATAAGTCAACTAATCTAAGCTGACTGTAATCCTTTATTGCCATGTAAGAGTGCCATGTTGTCACTGATGTGGCATGCAACGTCGATCAACTAACTTGGTCAACTCTCTTTGGTAACTACTGGTAAAATTTCTCTTCGATAATAGTCTTCAATAGCTACCTTCTACAACATACTTTGGTAACTATATTTCGTAACATACTTCAGCTACCATATTCTGTAACAGTCTTCAACCACTATTCTGTCACCATACCTAGAGCTTCCTTAATCCTTTGTCCTTATGTCCATCTTCTCACGTCCGAGGTGTATCCCGAAGCTTGTGCTACTGCATCGTGCACCTGTGGAACATCCTTCAATATTTCCCTGCATAATTACTCACAACTCAAACGTATTTTACATGAAATGCACACATTTGTCAGATTAACTGCATCCATATTTTTAACTGATAAATCACATAAATAAATAGAAATAACTTACTTAAAATATATTATAATCATAAATTAAATATAAAAATGAAACAATTTACTACAAAAATATATGCCAAATAATCACTCATCAGCCAAGATTAGTGAGGTGGGCCACAATTTGGAATGATGTGAAGGTGGATGGAGTGGATGTGGATGTGGAAGGCTCATGGTTGGCTTGTGGCTCATGTAGTGGAAGATATGTGTGGTGGAATGACATATCATAATTCATTAGATTAACTTGTGAGACATCTATTGATGTGGATGAATATGGATATGGTTGAGGGTTTTGTTGAATGGTTGATGATGTTGATGTAGGTGGAATGGTAGTTGATGATGTGGATGGAATGGTAGTGGATGTTGATGTTGATGATGTGGATGGAATGGTAGTGGATGTTGATGTTGATGATGTGGATGGAATGGTAGTGGATGTTGATGTTGATGATGTGGATGGTGTAGATTGGGTTCGACCACATGTACATGTAGCCGACTATGATGAAGGTGAAGATGTGGAAGTGGATGTTTTATGTGGAGTGGTGATGGGTAGCTCCTTAGAAATAGGAGCTTTGGATGATGAAGTGGTGGGTTGTGTGTTTTATGGGGTTAGAAAGAGGTGAGTGGATGGTAATGTGGATTCATATGGATTTGAGATGAAATTGCAATACTCAAATGGTTCGATATCCACTAGTATGGAATGTATTTGTCCCTCATGCACGTATTTTAGACATTAATGCAATATTGAGGGAACACATCTCATATCCTTAATCCAAGGAGTACATTGTAAGCAATTGACCTCCCTAGGATGTGGAACATGGTATGCAATATTTTTACCCTCACTTCTATGGGTAGAACTACGATGTCAACTATGGAACAAAGAGCATCATTAAATTCTCTTAAAGTGAATGTGGATTTGGTAACATGGGATGGTAGAAGATTGAGATGTTGGAGGGTGGATGTGGTGATGATGTTAATGGAAGATTTTATGTCAATAAGAATTCATTTAAATGGTTTCCTATCAACCTGAGCCATAATATGTAATAGAGGGTCCACTACTTCTAATGATATTTATTTGAATTCAAATTCATAGAATGTAATGGAAGGCTCCATACACATGAGAATACTCCCTACAAACTTGTTGAAGGCATTAGTGTCTTGGGATTGTAATTAAATGGATTTTAGAATTTCCATTAATGCCTCATGGTGTGGGGGATATTATTAAATGAGCTCATAAATAGATAGTTTGACTGAAGCCATTTTGAGGCTAGTTGTCAGTCAAATACTTAATGAAATGATGGGCCATTATGAATGATCTAGAAGATGAATTGGTTATGATGGATGAATTAGAATATGGATGGATTAGGATGAATTTGTGGAGAACTAGATAGGCAATGGTGGATTGGAAATTTATTGAGGTACGCTTACTTGAGGTGCTATAGGGGGTGGAACTGCCTATTATTTTTCATTCTATCTATTAGTGCTTTTCTATCCATGGATAACTATGTGAATAGCCCCCACAAAACCTTGATATTATTGTATGTGATTGAATTTATTAGGAGGATTCTTGATGTTTGATCCTCATTTTGGTTGTTATTATTTCTCATGATGAGAAAGCGGTGTTTGGTATATACCAAGGTTTTGGTTTTGTTGAGCCAAGGGACTATCAAGCTTGATGGTCCCTAGCTCTATCATATCTTGCACTATGTTTTTAAATAACCAAGAGTTGTTAATGTCATACCAATTCTGTCGATGATAAGGGCAAAAAAATATTCCCTATAGATCAATCGCATTTGGTTGGATCATCAGGTTTAACCTCAGGTTGGGCAAGTTGATTTGTGTCAAATAACCTATGAAATATGGAGGCGTATGATTCAATAAAAGGAGTGAAAATGTGGTCTTGTCAAAAAAAATATCGACGTTGATGATATTCTATAGTTGGCATTGTGGTATTTTGTTGGTGGGATGGGGAAACTGCTTGATAATTTATTTGTTATGGTTGTTGTTGTATTTATTGTTGTTGTTGAGTCATTACCAACTGACTCAAGACCACTTGATTTACTTGATTTGGATTTGTTTGGATAGAGTTATTTCCTTTTAATTGTCCCTTATGTTGCCATTATTTTTTCTTTGGTTGGATCATGCCCTCTTGAATTTTAATCTATTCAATGACACAGGCTTCGGTGAGAGTCTCATCGAATTTTCTATATTGTTGCATCTGTAATAGCAAGGAGATGGGTTTTAAGCAACTCCTTGTGATCATTCAGGTTAGTTATTCCATTGGGAGGGAGACTAAAAATTTAGTGATGACTACCCTCCAATGGTTTCCAGAATCATAGATTGACTATTCATTGAATTGTATAAGGTTGTATAAGTCAATCAATGTGGTCTTTTTATGAACATTGAGGGAAAATCTCTCCAAAATTTGATCTACCAATTGTTTGATTGTAAAAATATTGTGATGAGGCAAATGATTGTACCAATATTGAGTGTCTCCCCCCAATATCTGAGGAAAATTTTAGAGCATCAAAGCATCTTGGTATTGAATTATAAATCATAAGCCAATAAATGTGCTTATGTTCTCTATAGGATCCTAAATCCCTTTAAATTTATCAAATTTTGATACTGTGAAGTCTACCAAACATGGTGGTGATGGTACCAAAAAATGAATGGGTTGACTGATTAGTTGTCTTAAGGTAGAATTTTGGTATATCATACCAAGAGTATGCAACATCAAGCTATTAATATGCTATTGCATTACTTGAATTTTAGGGTCTTTCCCATGTGTGTGGAAACCCTGAATTGCTTGATGATTATGTGAAGGTGGGGTATGCATATTGGTGAATTATTATGGAGGAATGTGATGTTGATGGCTTGATGAATTGAAGGATATTTTATGATGGAGGGCATTTTGTTGAGAGTGATGATGGAATTATTGTTGTTGGTGAAGTGGGGATGAGGTATAAGGAATGTGAATGTGTTGTGATGTGGAATTGGAGTGAATGTGGGTTAATGGAGGTGTGGGAATGGAGATCATAGAATATTATGATATCCTAGATGGGTTTGATATGAAGAAGTTATCTTGGCTAGGAGTGGAATGAAGTTTAAAATCTGCTACATGTGTTTGTTGTTGGAAACAAGAACTAGCATCTTGCTAGCCCATGAGTAGTTTATTAATATGCCACCATGCTTTCTGTATGGTAATTTTTGTGGTGTAAGTGGATGGAGGTGAGGTATGAATATTGGCCATGTTTGTGGAAGTTGGTGAAGGGTAAGTTGTGAAGGGAATCTCAATAAAATGAGGGGTAGTGGATGGAATGGTAGATGGAATATGAGAAGCTACATATACATGTGCTTCATAAAGTGGATTGGTGTAAGTGGTAGTGTGGGTAGATGGAATGGAAGGTATTTGGCTATGTTGTGGTGGAGACATGTGGTGCAAAGGTGCAGATGATACCTCAAAAAGAGGATTGGTGTAGGTTTGGGTGAAGTTGGGTGGATGTGAATGAACAAATTCTTGCTAAAAAGAAGAAAATTGGCTATGTAGAATGTGAAGTTATTCTGAGATTGGTCTAGTTGGCCTTAGATAAAGCCCAACCTTATCCATGTCTATGTACATTATGTAGGTGTTAGTAGGTGTGGATGGCTCGATATTTGGGATGGAAATGTGAATAACCCTTTCTATCACATTTGCATTTGAAGTAAATATAGAATGTGAAGGTCCAATAGAAAAAAATATAATGGCTTATCTATATCACACATGCAGGGTTAGCTACAAAAGTGGCTGGAAAAGAGGTGATGCACTCCATGGATGAAGTGGATTGACTAGTGGATGTTTGAATCATGATTCTAGCTTGGATTTGAGTTGAAATTATAAGCTAATGATCCAACTGAGATAGTGAATGTGGGGAATGTGTATGAAAATGTGATGTAATAATGGAAAGCACACAAAATAAAATAAGCAATTAAATCCTATATTTTACAATAGTTTATCTTTTTTTTTTCATGTGGTTGGTGTGTTTTGATGTATGCCTAAACCTAGACTACTATGCAGGATGAATTCCTAAGGTGAATGACAAATGAGGATTTTTCTAGTGATGAAATCTAGAAAAATCTCTCATGGGATGCTATGGTGTCTATGGGGTAAGATACATATGGAGAGAAAGCCCACCATCACTGGTATTGATCAACAGTTGGTGATGAAGTCTAACTTACTGATGTTTAAAGTGATACTTGCAGAAGTGTATGATTCTCTTTTAAATTTTTATGAAATCTATGGTGTTGTTCACACCGTGTCAAGAAACCCATTTTTTACTCATCTAAGCTAGTGATCCAGGATATTAATACCAAGTTCCCTCAAAATAACCTAGGGTACACCACTTAAGATCCACCCTGAGTCATCAAGTGACTCCAATAGTGGAGGGTTCACATAGTTCTTCCACCTTGAATCAAGTGACTCCAAAAGTGGGAGTATGCTTGAATATCAAATGGTTCCAACTTAAAAGAAGCAAATGTGGGAGACTTTAGCCTAAAAACTGTAGCTATTTATGATTCCTCTTTATTTAATTGCAAGCAACACTCAGATAAAATTAAAACACCATAGATAGCAAAAAATTTAAATTTATTATGATGTGTATTTTGATGCAACTAGCATGGATGCACAAATGCAAATCTACCCTATGTGCAAACTATATGAAGTAGTATTTGTAAATGCCTAAAATTAAAAATGCTTTGCTTCTTAAAAAAAAATTAAATATTTCTTTTCAATTTCACCTTTAAAAGGCAAGAAAAATAGAAAATGGAGGTGGGGTTTTAATTCAAACTTACAAGGAAGCCTACGTTTTCTTCTTCCCAACACTCTTGGATGCAGTGATGCATCTCTTGGATACATTGGGGTGTTTCCTGGATGCAGTAGGGCATCCCTCAAATGTTGCAAGGCATCCACATGACCACAGATCAAATTTTGCTACTTCCAAAAATCCTAGTTTCATGATTTTTGTGCGATCAAATCTTTGTAAACCTGCAACAAAAACACAAAAGTATAGATCAAAAGATAAGGTAAGTTAAAATATAGAACCCTTTGTGCGTCCCATCGTGATCACTATTTTGTAAGCTAAAATAGAAAACACCAATATAGCAATAATGAAATCAACACAAAAAATATATTACACAATGAAGAACAAATGTATTGTATTAATGTGGGGGGAGCCTTGATATCCAATGTTACAATATTATATGTATTGATACAATAGTTACAATACAAGGGTTTTGAAAACCTTTGTTCACAAAGAATATTAGGTGTCTTCTGTGTTTTCCTTTACTCCAAACAAGTTGTAAGTGGGATTGATTATTTCTACAGGGCCACCTTAGCTGCAATAGCTTTCAATAATGTAGTTCCTATGCCTACAAATAGATCAAAAACACCAAGAGATCAATAGTATATGCAATGGCTTCACTACGTGAGGTCTTGTAAATCAGATCTATAAACCCTAGTGCTATAAAATATGAAATGCTTACAAATATAAAAAGCATATGATTTAACACAATAAAATATTTACCTTATCAAAGAATATTTGTTGTTCTGATTTGTATTCATGTGTCTATAATCTGGAGTTGTACAAATGCCCAAAAGCATTCAAGGGTATGGCGGTGGTAAAATGGAAGGCTAGGAAATGCTCAAAAGCATTCGACAATGGTGGTGAAAGCGTAGAAGCATTCTTGGAATTATCAACAACATTCACGAGATGTTGGGAGGTGTTCGAGAGTATCTGGGAGGAGTACTATAAAACTAGATCTAGTTCATAGGGGTTGTGGAGGTAGAAAACAAAGTTTACAATGGTAACGATGAGAAAAATGGTAGCAAAAAGCTAGGTTTTTAGGAAGGGATGAAAATGAGGGTTTGATAGGAATGCTTAGAAATTAAACGATCACTTAAATTACTGCTTGAATGATTAACTAATAGAATAACCACTTAACCTCATTCATGAGAATGAATGACATTTTATAACTTGCCTTCCATATGTTAGGGTTTTGATGACACCAACATGTGGTCAAGATTAAAACATAATGGATGGCTAAGATTATAATATTTGCAATGTGATACAGATCAAGTCAAGTGGATGGTTGAGATTAAAATGTTAATGAGCGGATGTGATTTATTCACACACACACACACACACACATATATATATATTATAAATATAAATATAAAATACTTATATTTATATAAAATATAAATAAATAAATATAAATAAATAATGGGCGGATGTGATTGGATGATGTGGATGGAGGACAAGTGGCTAGGATTTTGTGTCTATAGAGATATTGATGAAAATGAAGAATTATTAAAACTAAATTCATACTTACATTCCATTATAAAAAATGCCTAAAAAGATGTGTTAACATAATTAATGTGATACTTACAAATGATTCACAAAGAATTTGAAGAAGGAGATTTCTCAACACTTAAGGACTACATAAGTCTTACTCTTGAAGAAGCTTATAACTACTCTAAAATATTTATTGCATTGTATGTTGATGTAGTGCGGATAATATACATAGCATTACTCACTCTTAATGTTCTTAAGGGGAAGTACAAAAGGTAAGATAAAATAATTGAAAAGTTGAATAATAAGCCCAAGATGAAATATGTGAGTTGTGACACTAGTGATCTTCATCAAAGAAAAATGTGAAATGTAATAAATGTGATTTAATGCCTATCATGGTAGATAATTCTTGTCATACAAGTGATTTGGAGCCTATATTACCTCATGTGAGTTGTGATACTAGTAATTTGAGATTTATGATAATATATGTATGTTGCAACATAAATGATCTTATATAAGGGATAAATATAGCATGTGACACCAGTGATTTACATATTGTTCATGAAGATAAAAGTGATTCAAAAAATTATTGTGGTGGTCATGATAAAGGTCACGTTGTCATTACTAATTGTGATAGTGACTATGACATAGAGTGACAATGACATTTCAAATTGTGTGGAATTTCATTGTGAAAATGATAATAGAAATCAGAATGGTGATATAAAGGCATACTAAAGAGATTGACTCAAAACTATTAAATAAAATGGGATATTAAAGGTACAATTTTTAGAAAATATAAGCAAGGCATGAAAGATCCCATAATAATTGAAATAAGGACAAATTATGAATGCTTTTGATATACATGATAGGCTAGTGAAATTGTGATAGGGACCACTAATATCAATTTTATGATAGGTAGCAATAAAGGACATGAATAACACAAGCTTATACTGAGAGGGGGGTGAAAAGTATAAGATACAAAATTTATTTTTTCTTTACAAAGCAATAACTTCATATAATATAAATGCAATAATGAAACAATGCACAAATCATCACACATATAGGAGATAAATATTTTACGTGGAAACACCCTCTCAAGAGAAAACCATGAAAAAATATTGCTTATATGTTTCTTCAATAAATTTTTTGGACACCAACCCACATGAGACACCAATATCCTATTAAAATGTTCATGGAAACCAATCCACGAGAGACACCAATACCCTTGCTCAATTTCATGGACATCAATCCATAGGAGATACCAATCCCCTATTAATTTCATGGACATCAATCCACAGGAGACACCAATCCCATCTCAAGTTCATGGAAACCAATCCACAAGAGACACCAATCCTCTCTCAAGTTTGTGGACACCAATCCATAGGAGACACCAATTCCCTCTTAAGTTCATGGACACAAATCTATAGAAGACATCAATTCCCTCTCAAGTTCATGGACACAAATCCACATGAGACACTCATTCCATATTAAATTTGGAGACACCAATCCCCTCTTAAGTTTATGGACACCAATCCATAGGAGACATCAATTCCATCTCAAGTTCATGGACATCAATCCACATGAGACACTCATTCCCTATTAAATTTGTGGACACCAATCCACAGGAGACACCAATCCCCTCTCAAGTTCATGGACACCAATCCATAGGAGACACCAATCCCCTAGCTCAAGTCTAGTCAAAACTCTGCTCAGGTCTATCCTCAAATCTTGATCACAAACCTACTCATAAACACTATATTGGCAATTTGAGTTGTTTTATGTTGTCATTGATGTCACATTAATGTCCCAAGGAACACATTGAGTTTTGATGACCAAAGCATTCATATTTCGGAGAGCATGGATATATACAGGGTTTTTGTGAGAACCAAGGAAGGCAAAATAAAAGGTTTTATTTAAAACCATGGATGGCATATTTGAACTGGATTTTTCTTGAAACCCAAGTTAGGCTTTCGTTTCATCGAAAAATGTGCCCCGGTGATGGAGATATTTGATTTTAAATATTTAGTTTAAATTTTAATTATTTAAAATTAAAATTAAAATTTAAAATTAAAATTAAAATTATTACCGACGTCATAAAGTTCATGCGCTATCAAAGGTAATTATTAAAAGTTAAAAGTACCGACGTTTATTATCTTACAAAGGAGATTGCATATATATATATATATATGCAAAGGGCTTTTTGTTTTAAAGCCCCTAAGCAAGATTCGAAGAGAACATTTATTCGTAGGCACCAAATTTCCTCGACGTGATAGCGTGGTCCAACGGTGAGCTTGGGAGTGTTAAGGTTTTTGCTAGCGGATGTGCATGTGTTCGATTCCCACCGGCTACAAATTACGAGGAGTAAGGAAGGAAAGTCTTGGCCCACGTTTTGACGTGAGCAAGAGGGCAGCGAGATAAGGGGAGAGTCTTCGCTCTCCATCTTATGCGAGCGAGTAGCTCACGTGGTCTTTGGCACCACGGTTGAGGTGTTGTGTGGGCAGCGACGAGGGTTCGATTCCCTCTAGAGGCAAGTAAACGTTTTATTAAAATAATTTTTTATTATTGCCTAATGTTGGAGGAATAAGGTGTGGTTGAGGAAAATGTTTGATTAAATATTTTTTATTTAATCGGAAGGCAAGTTTAAGAGTTATAGTGCACTTTTAGAAAAGGAGATATTTCTGGTTTTTCCTTTTATAAAAGTATATCATGTTATATATCATTGGAAAGCTTATTTCGAGGGCTATTTGATTATCTTGCTTAGAAGGAGAAATAAGGTGTACATAAAGAGATATTTTTGTTTTTGTAAAGGGGTTCAAGTGAAGGTTGTTTTGTTCTTTTCAAAGTGTGTTGAGTGTGGCAGATTTCCAAAGGGGTTTCTTCATCTTCATAAAAGGTATGGGCACATTCTCCTATTGATTGTTTATGGTGGTTGATTTCTGAAATATCATTGGAGGGAAAATGATTGTTTGTGGTTTCCTTTTCGAAAGTGGTTGGTTGAATGCTTCAAGGTTTTCTGAATTGAGAGTTGTGTTTAAACCTTGTTTTATAAGCATAGTTGTTGAAGCCCATTGGTTGTGAAAGAACATGAGTTAGAAAAGAACATGAGTATCATTGTTATGTGAGATTTGTGGTTGAGCATTGTTGGAAATATTTGAGTTGGTTGATACATACTTGGACTAGGGTTGTGTGAGAGAGAGTTGTCCCTTGTGGTGATTGAGTTTAGAACATATTGAGTCTCTAAAAATTCTCTTTATGGTTCTATAAGACTTGAGTTGAGTTGAGATTGATTTGGGTTGAGAGTGAGATTAGAACATATTGAGTCTCTAACAATTCTCTTTATGCTTCTATGAGTTGACTTGAGTTGAGTTGAGATTGATTTGGGTTGAGAGTGAGATTAGAACATATTGAGTCTCTAACAATTCTCTTTATGCTTCTATGAGTTGACTTGATTTGAGTTGAGATTGATATTAGAACATATTGAGTCTCTAACAATTCTCCTTATGCTTCTATGAGTTGATTTGAGTTGAGATCATTATGGATCATTGTTGTTATCCATTGAAGAGTACATTGCCATTCATTGTTGAGTTCATATTTGAGCTTTGCCTTGATAGAGTTGTGGATGAGTTTTGAGTGCTACTTGAGCATGATTGGTTGAGTATTTGAGAAGATCTTTGGGATAGAATTCTGGACAGATTTGTGGCAGTTTGTGTATGATTGATTGAGCCTTTGGAAAGGCCCTTGTGGATAGCTTTGTGGACAGATTTGTGGACATATTTGTGGATAGATTTGTTAGAGAAGATTTGGACAAGTTCTTAGTGAGCTTGCTAGATCAGAATTGGGCAAGTTCTTGGTGAGCTTGCTAGAGCATATTTGGGCAAGTTCTTGGTGAGCTTGCTAGAGAATATTTGGAGAAGTTCTTGGTGAGCTTGTTAAGTAGGTTCTATGTGAGCCTGTTATAGAATATGTGAGATTGATTAGGTTCTTAGTGAGCTTATTGATAGAGTTCTAGAGGTGAGATTGTAGAGAGGACAAGTCTCTATGGATAGAGATCTAGTTAGCAACATTGAGACAGGTTCTGAGTGAGCATGTCATTCAATTGGAGAGGGTCAGTGAGCTTGTTATAGCAGAGGACAAGTTTCTAGAATGATCCATATCGAGTAGAAGGAGAAAGAGTTCTATGTGGAAGAGATCCATGAACTTGATATTAGGGGATCAGTATTCTTTGGCAGAGATCAATGAAACATTGTAATTGGGATTGATTCCAAAGAATATTGTATTGAGAAATTTTTAGTAAAGATATTTTCTTGTGGAGTACCCCACATTGGGTGAACCACATAAACTGTGGTGTATCTATTGTGTGTGGTGACTTGTGCTTTGCTTCTGATTACTACTATTGATACTACTATCTATACACAAGGACATTAATGATATTGATTTGGAAGAAAAAGTAAAAAGTGGTCTTATACTGTTCACCCCCTCTCAGTATAAGCTTGTGTTCTTCAATTGGTATCAAAGCGGGTTCCTTCTCGAAAGGCTAACAGCTTGAGGGTAGATTCTACAAGAACACAAATGGCTTCACAGAATGGATTATCTACAAATAAGGCTCCATTGTTTGATGGTAACAATTATGCTTTCTAGAGCATGAGGATGAAGAACTACTTGATATCACAAGGATATGAGGTATGGCAGATGGTTGAAAAAGAGTATAGGGTTGAAGGTGATCCCGAGGAAGATAAGACTATCAAGAAATTGGTTGAGATAAATGCAAGAGCAATGAATTGTATTTTGAGTGGGCTACGTGAGATAGATTTTGCAAAGGTCATGGTATGTACTTCAGCTAATGAAATGTGGACCAAGTTGCGGAATACTTATGAAGGAGATTCCAAGGTAAAGTTGGCAAAACTACAAACTCATAGAAAAATATTTGAGGAATTGAAAATGGAAGATTCTGAAGATATTGCAAAGTTTTTACTTCGAGTTGATGAGATTACTAACACCATGAGAGGCCTAGGTTTTGAGATGAAAGAATCAGAAGTTACTCAAAATGTTTTGAGATCACTTCCCATGAAATATGATTCTAAGGTTTCAGCAATAGAAGAAACAATGGATATCAACAAGCTAACAATGGAAGAATTGCAAGGTACTCTCACAGCTTATGAGATGAGGGTAAGTAAGCATCAAGCTCCAATAAAAGAGATTGCATTCAAGGCTTCAGAAAAAGAGAAAGGGAAAGTTTTCAGAAATAGATAGAGTTTTAGAAAATGATGAGGAAGCTAACTTCATCAAAAGGAATAAGGACTCAAGGAATTTCAGAGATATAAGGAAAGTCAGATGCTACAAGTGTGGTGATCTTGGTCACTATGCATACAAGTGTCCACATGAAGAAAATAGTGATGATGAAAAATAGGGTCATAGAAGAAAAGAATATGGAAAGCATAAGCATGACAAAGATGACAGATACAAGCAAAACATGTATGAGAAGAAGAAATTTTTTTGTAAGGCAAAGAAATCTTACTACATTGTAGAAGCAAGTGATAGCTCAGATCATAGTGATAGAGACAAATCAGATGATGAAAAGGAAGAACATCTATTCCTAGGAATAGAAGGTGAAAGAGAACAGTGCTTTGTGTGTGGTCAAAGAGATCATAGATCAGGATATTGCAATGGTTTCAGTGATAGTGAAGATGAGATGACACATCAAGAAAATATGCATGGTCAAAGAAATCTTGAGAGTTTGTTTGCTATAGAAGATTATAATGATCTTAGTGACAGTGAAGATGAAGAAGGTTTTTTCTATGGGATAAAAGAAGTAGAAGAAGAACATTCACTCCAAATAGAAGAAGTTAAACAAGAGGATAATGTCTCAATTGATCTAAAGGAAGACTTCAATGTTATCCATGAGCAACTACAAGAGGTTAAGGAGAATCTAAAAGAATTGAAATATTCCTTACTTGAGAAGTTTGATCCATCACATGACTCAAAAGATCAAGATATTTGTACTAAGAAGGAAACATGTATTTCAGAGGCTATAGAGATGGATGCCAAGTTGCTACTTGACACAAATGAAGAGAAAGAAGAGGAAGATTCCAAAGCACCAAAGGTCTCATATTTCAGGTTTGGGGAATCACACTCAAAAGGAAAGGAAGTTCTTAAATATGAAAACAAGGAAGCACCTAAGACTTGTGAGGAAAGTTCCAAAGTTCCTATGGCTCCAAATATTCAGTTTAGATCTTGTTTTGAGATAGGTGAATCAAGTTCAAAAGAAAGAGAAATACTTGAAGAGGAAAGCAAGGAAGAAATTAAGGAAGAAGATTTAGATACTACAAAGAAGGTTCAAGAATGCAATGCACAAGTTGAAGATGATCATAGGGATAATGGTCAAGAAAGGTATGAGGAACCAAGGCATGAACAAAGGGCTTTTCAAGGACATTGTTTTTCTTGTAATGGATTTGGACACAGGGCTATACATTGCAGGGTCTATGGATCAAAGAAGTTTGATTTTGCAAGAAGAAACTTCAAAGGAAGAAGGTATGATTTTTAGGGACATTGCTTCTCATGTAACAGGATTGGTCATAAAGATTTTCAGTGCAAAGGAAATGAGCAACATGGTTTTGGTTTTAGAGCTACACAATTCAGAAGTCATGGTCATAATGGTCATGAAAATAGAGCTTCACAATACAGGGTTCAAGAAAGGAATGGATATGGAAATTACTTCAAGAAAGAATTCAGGACATGGGCACCATCCAAAGGCTACAATATCAAGTGTTTTATTTGCAATAACTTTGGGCATATTGCAAAATGGTGTAGGACTCAATTCCAAACAGGTTCAAGGCAAGAAGGTCAAACAGGTTCAAAGCAAGAAGGTCAAACAGGTTCAAGACAAGAAGATCAAGTAATTCATCAAGAGAAGGATATCAGAAAAACATGGAAGGAAGTTGATAAAGGAAAGAATCAATGTAATATGGGAGTAAAGGTACTCCCACCCCAAAATTAATCACCTCAAGAGAGAAGGTGGTGAGGGGGCTATGCTTAAGAGTCATATCTTTTAGCCCCATAGGTGTCCCTTTTGCCATTGATGTCAAAGGGGGAGAGATTTGAGTTAGGGGAAGCAACCTCCAAAGAGAGTATTGAGTTAGGGGGAGCAGCCTCCAAAGAGAGATTTGAGTTAGGGGGAACAACCTCCAAAGAGATTATTGAGTCAGGGGGAGCAACTTTGATTCTCAAAGATGGTTTTTGCAGTGATTGTGGTTTTTGCTTTAGAGGTGTTGCCATCAATGACAAAGGGGGAGATTATTGGCAATTTGAGTTGTTTTATGTTGTCATTGATGTCACATTAATGTCCCAAGGAACACATTGAGTTTTGATGACCAAAGCATTCATATTTCGGAGAGCATGGATATATACAAGGTTTTTGTGAGAACCAAGGTAGGCAAAATAAAAGGTTTTATTTAAAACCATGGATGGCATATTTGAACTAGGTTTTTCTTGAAACCCAAGTTAGGCTTTCGTTTCATCAAAAAAGGTGCCCCGGTGATGGAGATATTTGATTTTAAATATTTAGTTTAAATTTTAATTATTTAAAATTTAAATTTAAATTTAAAATTAAAATTAAAATTATTGCCGACGTCATAAAGTTCATGCGCTATCAAAGGTAATTATTAAAAGTTAAAAGCATCGACGTTTATTATCTTACAAAGGAGATTGCATATATATATATGCAAAGGGCTTTTTGTTTTAAAGCCCCTAAGCAAGATTCGAAGAGAACATTTATTCGTAGGTGCCGAATTTCCTCGACGTGACAACGTGGTCCAACGGTGAGCTTGGGAGTGTTAAGGTTTTTGCTAGCGGATGTGCATGTGTTCGATTCCCACTGGCTATGAATTGCGAGGAGTAAGGAAGGAAAGTCTTGGCCCATGTTTTGACGTGAGCAAGAGGGCAGCGAGATAAGGGGAGAGTCTTCGCTCTCCATCTTATGCGAGCGAGTAGCTCATGTGGTCTTTGGCACCACGGTTGAGGTGTTGTGTGGGCAATGACGAGGGTTCGATTCCCTCTAGAGGCAAGTAAACGTTTTATTAAAACAATTTTTTATTATTGCCTAATGTTGGAGGAATAAGGTGTGGTTGAGGAAAATGTTTGATTAAATATTTTTTATTTAATCGGAAGGCAAGTTTAAGAGTTATAGTGCACTTTTAGAAAAGGAGATATTTCTGGTTTTTCCTTTTATAAAAGTATATCATGTTATATATCGTTGGAAAGATTATTTCGAGGGCTATTTGATTATCTTGCTTAGAAGGAGAAATAAGGTGTACATAAAGAGATATTTCTATTTTTGTAAAGGGGTTCAAGTGAAGGTTGTTTTGTTCTTTTCAAAGTGTGTTGAGTGTGGCAGATTTCCAAAGGGGTTTCTTCATCTTCATAAAAGGTATGGGCACATTCTCCTATTGATTGTTTATGGTGGTTGATTTCTGAAATATCATTGGAGGGAAAATGATTGTTTGTGGTTTCCTTTTCGAAAGTGGTTGGTTGAATGCTTCAAGGTTTTCTGAATTGAGAGTTGTGTTTAAACCTTGTTTTATAAGCATAGTTGTTGAAGCCCATTGGTTGTGAAAGAACATGAGTTAGAAAAGAACATGAGTATCATTGTTATGTGAGATTTGTGGTTGAGCATTGTTGGAAACATTTGAGTTGGTTGATACATACTTGGACTAGGGTTGTGTGAGAGAGAGTTGTCCCTTGTGGTGATTGAGTTTAGAACATATTGAGTCTCTAACAATTCTCTTTATGGTTCTATAAGACTTGAGTTGAGTTGAGATTGATTTGGGTTGAGAGTGAGATTAGAACATATTGAGTCTCTAACAATTCTCTTTATGCTTCTATGAGTTGACTTGAGTTGAGTTGAGATTGATTTGGGTTGAGAGTGAGATTAGAACATATTGAGTCTCTAACAATTCTCTTTATGCTTCTATGAAGTTGATTTGAGTTGAGTTGATATTGATTTGGGTTGAGAGTGAGATTAGAACATATTGAGTCTCTAACAATTCTCCTTATGCTTCTATGAGTTGATTTGAGTTGAGATCATTGTGGATCATTGTTGTTATCCATTGAAGAGTACATTGCCATTCATTGTTGAGTTCATCTTTGAGCTTTGCCTTGATAGAGTTGTGGATGAGTTTTGAGTGCTACTTGAGCATGATTGGTTGAGTCTTTGAGAAGATCTTTGGGATAGAATTCTGGATAGATTTGTGGCAGTTTGTGTATGATTGATTGAGCCTTTGGGAAGGCCCTTGTGGACAACTTTGTGGATAGCTTTGTGGACAAATTTATGGATAGATTTGTGGACAAATTTGTTAGAGCAGATTTGGACAAGTTCTTGGTGAGCTTGCTAGAGCATAATTGGGCAAGTTCTTGGTGAGCTTGCTAGAGCAGATTTGGGCAAGTTCTTGGTGAGCTTGCTTGAGAAAATTTGGACAAGTTCTTTGTGAGATTGTTAAGTAGGTTCTGTGTGAGCCTATTGATCAGGTTCTTAGTGAGCCTATTGATAGAGCTCTGGAGGTGACAGAGTACAGAGGATAGAGTCTTAGTGGATAGAGATCTAGTAGCCAACACAGTTGAAGATAGATTTGAGTGAGGAGTCTTCAAGTGGAGAGAGGTCCACCATTCAGTGTAGTAGAGAGACAAAGTCTTCTAGAAGATCACATAGCCAGAGTAGAAGGGGAAAGATTTCTCTTGTGGAAGAGATCCACAAAATTGAGATTAGGGGATCAACATCTCCTTTGGATAAAGATCCATAAACATTGTAATTGGGAGTGATTCCCAAAGAGATTGATTGAGAAAGTTTTAGTAAAATATTTTCTCTGTGGAGTAGCCTACATTGGGTGAACCACGTAAATTGTGGTGTCTCTATTGTGTATGGTATTTTGTGCATTGCTTTTATTACTACTATTGATATTACTATCTATACACAACATAATATTGAATTGGAAGAAAAAGTAAAAAGTGGTCTTATACTATTCACCCCCCCACTCTCAGTATAAGCTTGTGTTCTTTACACTGCTAAAATTTTCTCCAAAAATTACTCACAAAACTTTCTCAAATCTACTCCAAAACCTGCTTACAAAACTTGCTCAAATCTTCTCCAAAACCTACTCACAAAACCTACTCAAATCTACTCCAAAACCTGCTTACAAAACCTACTCAAATATTCTCCAATGCCTACTCACAAAACCTGCTCAATTCTATTCCAAAATATACTCACAAAACCTACTCAAATTTGCTCCAAAACCTGGTTACAAAACCTTCTCAAATATGATCCAAAGCTTACTCACAAAACCTGCTCAAATATGCTCCAAAGCCTTCTCAAAAAACCTTCTCAAATCTGCTCCAAAACCTACTCACAAATCCTTCTCAGATCTTCTCACAAACACTGTTCTAATCTACTCCAAAACCTTGTACAAATATGCTCACAAACACTGTTCATCTACTCCCAAATCTAGTCTAAACAACACATAAATTTGCTCACAAATATGATCTATAATTTTTCTTTTTTTTTTCTTCAACTAGTAGTAGTACACACATATTCTACCTAGATATCTTTAAAAACATATGGAGAATGATATGCACTAATGTAGTCAAATTCAAATGACCAATATGTTCTTTACATCCATTAAGTTTGTCACTTCCACATATCTCACATTTATTACATTTTAAAGGTATCTCAAGTCTAGCATTGGATAACTTAATTGTGTGTTGACTTGGAGATGCTAATACCTTGCTCTTCTTCCACTATCATGCACACCTTTTCTTCTTCTTGAAATGGTTGAATTGTATTTCCTTGTCATTTGAATGCTTGGGTGAATATGTGTACTTTCCACCTTGACTTGTTCCAAATATGTGCCCTCCAAATCTACCTCAGTGATTATGATCTTCCTCTTGCATATGCTTTTCAATTCTAGATAATAATTCTCTTTTTCCCTTTTTGATTTGAATATCAAATCAACCACTTAAAACCCTTATCACTTATTTCAAAAACATACACAATAAAGCTTAAAAATAACTCATTGTATACCTCTTTTAAAACTTACAATATAAAGTTTTATTCTAACATCTCATTTTTATTAAATTGCAAAATTAAAATCATAGTATTACACCTTATATATCCTCTTTTATAATTTACAAAAATCAGATCATAGCATTACATCTTGTATTTCCCCCTTTTTAATTTGCAAAAATCAAATCTCAATACTATGCCTTATATCTCCCCTTTTATCATTTGCAAAAATCAAATCCCAATACTATGCCTTATTGTTGAGCAAGGTGCACCAGCAGTATTGTCATTGTTGTCAACACAGTCAGATAGATCTGTTGATGTAGTGGACAGGTAGTTCAAAAGCTATTCAGATGTAGAAGATAGGAGCTCAAAGGTTACTCAAAGTATGTATAGTGATTTTCCAAGAAGACCGAAGGGACCCATATGCAAAAGATCAAAGAAAAATACAAGTAAGAAAAGTGTCGCGATATCGCGACATATACAGAAGGCAAGAAAAACTATCGTGATTTCACGACATGTTGGAAGAGAGAGAAAAAGCTGGAAAAACTGTCGTGATTTCACGACATGTTGGAAGAGAGAGAAAAAGCTAGAAAAACTGTCACGATTTCATGACATGTTGGAAGAGAGAGAAAAGTGGAAAAACTGTCACGATTTCATGACATGTTGGAAGAGAAAGAAAAAGTGGGAAAAACTGTCGTGATTTCGCGACATGTTGGAAGAGAAAAAGGCAAGTGGAAAAATTGTCATGATTTCACGACATGTTGGAAGAAAAAGGGAAAGTAGGAAGAAGTGTCACAATTTCGTGACAAGTTCGAAGAAAGAGAACAAGTTGGAAAAGTGTCATGATTTCGCGACATGTCGCATTTTCGCGACTAAAATAGGAGAGAGAAAGTAAGTTGGAAAAGTGTCACGATTTCGCGACATGTCGCATTTTTGCGACTAAAATAGGAGAGAGAAATTTCGTTGGAAAAGTGTCATGATTTCGCGACATGTCGCATTTTTGTGACTCAAAAGCGCAAGAAGGAAGAGAAAGAAAAAGTGTCATGATTTCGTGACATGTCGCATTTTCGCGACTCGAAAAGCGCAAGAAGGAAGAGAAAGAAAAAGTGTCACGATTTCGTGACATGTCACATTTTCGTGACTCGGAAAGCACAGGAAGGAAGAGAAAGAAAAAGTGTCATGATTTCACGACATGTCACATTTTTGCAACTCGAAAAGCGCGAAGGAAGAGAAAGAAAAAGTGTCACGATTTCATGACATGTCGCATTTTCGTGACTCGAAAAGCGTAGGAAGGAAGAGAAAGAAAAAGTGTCACGATTTCGTGACATGTCGCATTTTCGCGACTCGAAAAGGCGAGGAAGGAAGAGAAAGAAAAAGTGTCGCGATATCATGAGTCAATTTGAAAAATAAAGAGAGGAAGGTAGAAGTAGAAGGTCACGATTTTGTGACAAAAGAAGAAGAAGATTGAAGGCAAAGTGTCACGATTTTATGAAAAAAAAGAAGCAAGAGAAGTAGAAATGCATGATATCATGACAAAAGCAGAGAAGAAGACTTCGAAGGCAGAAGTGTCACGATATCACGAAAAAGCAAAGATGAAGTATACAGAGGTGAAAGTGTCGCGATATTGTGACATGTTGCATTTTTGTGGGCCAAAGCAAAGAGAAAGAGGAGAGAGAAAAAAGTGTCGTGATATCGTGACATGTATTTTTGTGGGCCTAAGAAAAACAAATAGAAAGGAGAGAAAGTGTCGCGATATCGCGACATGTATTTTTGTGGGCCGAAGCTAAGAGAAAGAGCAAGGAGAAAAAGTGTCATGATTTCGTGACATATTATATTTTCACAATTAAGTTGAAGCCGATGAAGATCGATGAACAGTCGACTAAAATTAGGGTTTATAATTGTCATGAAAGTCGACTAAGATTAGGATTTACAATCGACTAAGATTAGGGTTTTCATCTCAAACATTCTGTTATAAAATGAGGGTTGTTTGGAGATTTGTGTTGTTGTTGAAGTGTGCAAAGTTCGGTCGGTGTGCACAGACAACAAGTCATATCGAATCAAGCTAAGTGCAAAATTTTCTAAGAGAACAAAGTGCACGAAAGGGAGAAGATGATCGTGAAGGTCGACTGTAGCAAATTAGAGTGTGCAAAGTGATTACACAGAGAAAATAGAAGGTGCAGTGTGGTTGTAGATCATAGAAGTGTGTGAAGTGTCTATTCTATGAATAGTGAGAGATTGGGTAAGCAATAGACTAGTCAGGGTCTTGTAAAAGTGAAGGTATTTTTTTGGTAAAACTTCTAGATTCAAAATTGAAGTCTAGGTTGTAGCTTGGCATCAGGGGTTGGTGCTCCTTCCAGTTGGTGTTGGTAAAATAGGGGTTGGTGCTCCTTTCTATTTGTGTAGATAAATAAGGGGTTGGTGCTCCTTCCAGTGGGTTTTGGTAAATTGATTGTAAAGTTGGTGCTTTTCAAAGGCTATATTTGGATGGTAGTCCAAGTAGTCATTTTGAGGAGTAGCCACATTGGTGAACCTCGTTAAATCTTGTGTTGTGTGATGTTCTCTTGTGATACTTGCTTTATTTGGTTTTAAGGTTTCATTATTTTTGTTTTAAGAGCTGTGAATTTAAGTTTAAAGAGCTACACTGATTCACCCCCTCTTAGTGTCATTGTGAGACTAACAATTGGTATCAGAGCCAGGTTCCTATACAAGCTAACCGCTAGGGTGATCTTGGAAGTAACACAATGGCGGTGGTGAAGGCTTCTCATCAAACAAAGCACCATTGTTTGATGGATCTAATTACGCTTTTTGGAGAATCAAGATGTAGACATATCTTTGTGCTTTGGGTTACGACATCAGGGATTCAGTAGTTAGTGGATACATAATACCCATCACTCCTCCAAAAGAGGCTAACAAAAAGAAACTATTTGAAAATAACTCAAGAGCAAAAAATGCTCTCATGTGCGGATTAGCATACAGTGAACTAGTAAAGATCATGAGATGTAATATGGCAAAAGAGATATGGGACAAACTAAGGAGTATTCATGAAGGAGATGATAAGATCAAGGAGGCCAAGTTACAGACACATCGGGCTCAGTTCGAAGCATTGAAAATGAACGATGATGAAAACATTGAGGCATATATGTTGAGAGTTAATGGAATCATTAATGCGATCAGAGGACTCGACGAGGATATTGGAGACTCTGCCGTCATGAAAAAGGTACTAAGATCTCTTCCTCAAAGGTTTGATTCCAAAGTCTCGATGATAGAAGAAGCTAAAAATCTAAATTATTTAGTATAGATGAGATGTATGGTTTTTTGATTGCATATGAGATGAGGATAGGAAGATCTAAATCCACAGATAGAGAAGCAGATTTTAAAGCCCTTAAAAATAAAAACACAAAACAAGAGTCTGAGGAAGAAGAGACATCAGATGAAATGGAAGCTAACTTTGTTAGAAAACTAAAAAAGGGAAAAGGAAAATACAAAGGGAAGCTACCATTTAAATGTTTCAACTATGGAGGCGTTGGGCATTTTGTGACTAAATGTCCACTTAAAGAGTAGAACAAAATTGATGAAGGATCGCACCATGAAAGAAGTGACTAGAAGAAGAAAACAAATTTTAAAAAAGGTAACTTCAAGAAGAAAAGTTTCATCTCCAAGAATGTCAGTTCATCAGAAGACAACTCTGGTGAAGAGTCTGAAGAGGAAAAAGGTGAAGCTCTTTTCATGGCATTTGAAGAAGTAAAATAAAAAAATAAAGGAGTGAACTCTGAAGTATGTGGTGAAAACCCTTAGGCTGAAGTAGATCTAGAAGGTGAGTTGATCTCTGCACTTGAAGAGTGAGAGATAGAAAAGAAAAAGAATAAGAAACTTTCAAGAAATCTTGAGGATGCAAATGAAATCATAACCAGTTTGAAAGTACAGATAGAAGAATCCAAGAAAATCTTCGAAGATCTCGAAGTGCAAATAACCATGAAAATAGATTATTGTAGCAAGCTAGAAGAAGAGATTGTTGGTTTGAGAATGTAGCTAGAAGAGATGAATAAGAAAATTAGTTGTTATCACAAATTTGAAGAAAGTTCTATGAAGCTAGATAAGATCATAAATGACCAAAGGCCTGCAGGCATCAAATTTGGTCTAGGTTTCATCGAAGGAGAATCATCAAGTGGACCAAAGGCCAGAAATGTAGAATCCATAAAGAATGAAGATAAGAAATAGGTTGATCAAGGAAAAATGTCTCATGCAAAAGAAAGCAATAATGCTAGGCACAAAAGGATAATTGACAATGATGGATTCACCAATGTCACACATCAAAGAAGAAGAAGACCTATGGCTCCTATGGCAACATGGCAAAGACCATCTCCCAGGTTCAATTATCCCTTTTCTGGTTTTTGTTTTAAATGCAATGGCTATGGACATAAAATCTCAGATTGTAAATATAATGTAAGACCAAGGAATTTCACTAGTAGAAATGTTTTCTCCTCTGATGAATTATATAGTAGAATGTTATAACTGTCATAATTTTGGGCACATTGCAAGAAACTCTAGAAGTACATTTACATCAAATCAATTTTAGGGAAGAAAATTTCAACCAAATAGGATGAGACAAAATAGAAAACTTCCCAAAAACATGCACAAACTACTGATAAGGGAAATGCAAAACAAGAGCCCAAAACTACTATCAAAACGGAGTGGAAAGAAAAGAATGACTTAAGGAAGAAAAGGAATCCTAATTGTACAAACAACATTCAAAGCATAGAATAAATATGTACCATGGATACTTGATAGTGGATGCTCCAGTCATATGACAGGTGACAAACATAAATTTGAGAAGTTACAGAAATATGAAGGTGGTTCATTAAAGTTTGGAAATAATTATGGAGCTAAGATAGTTGGCAAAGGTTCAGTTACAATTAGTGATGAAAAAATTAAGTCAGAAGAAGTCTTGTTTGTGGATGGTTTGAAACATAACTTGTTGAGCGTAAGTCAAATTTGTGATAAAGGTCATGAAGTAGTTTTTATGAAGTAGGGTTGTGAAGTTAGAAAAACAAATAGTGGAAAATTGATAGCAACTGGATCAAGGACATCTAGTAACCTGTACACGCTCTCAGAGACTTTAGAAGGAGCTTGTTTTATTGGATAGGAAGAAGAAAATTGGTTGTGGCACAAGAGACTCGGGCATATCAATTTTGATAATCTAGTAAAAATCACCTCAAAAAGAGCAATGAGAGATATTCCCACCATCGACAAACCTACAAACAACATTTGTGCTTCATGCCAAAAGGGGAAACAAACTAGAGTCTCTTTCAAAACAAAAGAATACTACACAAGAAAACCTTTGGAACTAATACACACTAATTTATGTGGACCCATGAGAACACAAAGCATAAATGGTGACAAATATTTTATGTTGTGCATTGATGACTATTCCAGAATGACATGGATATTTTTCTTGAAGCATAAATCAGAAGCTTTTGATATGTTCAAGATTTTCAAAAACTAGGTTGAGAATGAAATAGGAAAGAGGATCAAATGTTTAAGATCAGATAGAGGAGGAGAATTCATTTCGGAGGAGTTTGCAGAGTACTTGAAAAATATGGTATTAGGAGATAGTTCTCAGAAGCCAGGACACCTCAGAAAAATGGAGTGGTAGAAAGAAATAACAGGATAGTGCAGGAAATGGCATGGACTATGTTGGATGAAAGTAGAGTAGCAGATAGATTTTGGAAAGAAGTAGTCCATACTATGGTGTATATCCAAAATAGGTACATGCTGAGAACACATGAAAGCAAAACTCCTTATGAATTGTGGTTCGGTAAAAGGGCAACAACAAAATACCTCAAAGTTTTTGGTAGCAAGTGCTATATCAAAAGAACTGAAGATAATCTTGGTAAGTTTGATGATAGAGCAGATGAAGGTATTTTTGTTGGTTATTCATCAAAAAGCAAAGCTTACAAATGCTACAACAAGAGGCTAAAGAAAATTGTGGACAGTGTCGATGTTAAATTTGATGAAGGTAGAGAACGAGTAATTAGCTATGAAACGAACTACCCAATTTATGAAGAGGTTATTGAAGGAGATGAGGAAAATGAAATGGAAAAGATATAGAAAATTGACTCAGATGATTTAAGTTGTGATTCAGAAGTGGAAGAAAATAATAAATTCAAAACAAGCAGCTGGAAGAAAAATCATCCTAGAGAGAAAATAATTGGAGATCCCAAAGTTGGTGTTCAGACAAGAAGAAGAGTAGTAAGTAACTACTCTCTATTATCCAGCATTGAGCCCAAAAATATTACTGACGCAAGCAAAGATGAAATTTGGATGAAGGCAATAAATGAAGAATTAGATCAGATCGAGAAAAATGAAACTTGGGAGTTAGTACCTAGACCTACAAATAAAAATATAATCGAAACTAAATGGATCTTTCGAAACAAATTGAATGAAGATGGACAGGTAGTCATAAATAAAGCAATATTGGTATGTAAGGGTTATGCACAAGTTGAAGGCATTGACTTTGAGGAAACTTTTGCACTAGTAGCTATACTAGAGGCAATTAGAATGTTTTTGGCTTTAGCAGTCTACAAGAATTTCAAAGTTTATCAAATGGATGTGAAATTAGTGTTTTTGAATGGGAAACTTGAAGAAGAGGTTTATATTGAGCAACTAGATGGTTTCCAACTTGGTGATGATCCAAACTTGGTTTGCAAGTTGAAGAAAGCATTATATGGCTTAAAACAGGCACCGAGCATGGTATGCAAGGCTAGACAACTATCTCACTCAACAAAGGTTTAAGAAAGGTATGGTGGATAGTAATTTGTATGTCAAAATAGAAAATGGGCATCTTATTGTTCTTGTTGTATATGTAGATGATATCATATTTGGCAGTGACAAAGATGAGTCATGTAAAGATTTAGCAAATAAGATGTAGAAAGAATTTGAAATGTCAATGATTGGTGAACTGTCATATTTCCTCGGGTTGCAAGTTAATCAAAGTAAGAAGGGCATATTTATTTCTCAAGTTAAATATGTAAAAGAGATGTTAAAAAAGTTCACAATGGAGGATTGTAAGCCAATTAGCACTCCCATGATGACAGGTGCAAGTTGAGAAAAGATGACAAATCTCCACTGTTGATCAAACCATGTACGGATCTATGATTGGAAGCCTACTTTACCTGATAGCTACCAGATCAGATATTTTGTAGGCAGTATGCATGGTAGCATGATTTCAAGCCAATCCCAAGGAGACTCATGTGATAGCAGTAAAGAGGATTCTTCGGTACCTCAAGGGTACTATGGAGTATGGGTTATGGTATCCAAAATGTAAATACTTCACCCTTATTTCGTATTCAGATGCAGATTGGGTAGGATGTGTATATGACATAAAGAGTACCAGTGGAGGTGCATTCTATCTTGGAGATAGATTGGTTGCATGGCACAGTAAGAAACAAGAGTCAATTTCTTTATCGATAGTAGAGGTAGAATATATTACAGCGACAACATGTTGTATGCAGGTATTATGGATGAAACAAACCCTAAAAGATCTTGGTATTTGCTTTAGTGAGCCAATATCAGTTAAGTGTGATAACACCAGTGCCATTAACATCTCCAAGAATCCAGTTATGCATTCATGCACAAAACACATCGCTATCAGGTATCACTTTTTGAAGGAGAAAGTTGTAGAAGGTGAGGTTAAGTTGGATTTTGTTCCAACTACAGAGCAAGTAGTAGATATCTTCACAAAACCATTGCCCAAGGAAGTTTTTGAGTACCTTCATAATAAATTGGGAGTGGTCACACTTCCCAAGAATTGACTAGCTATAGGGATCACATTCTCAGGGGGAGCATTTAAGTATTTGATTATTTGTTTGCTCATGTTCATGATTTTTGCTAAGTGTAATAAATTGTGCTTGAGAATGTTGTGCATGGACTCGGGGGAGTCTCGGTAGCCCTTTGGTATTATTTTCAAAGGGGAGAAGAGTTACAGAAAATTGCACATGTGTTTCCAACAATTTCAAAGGGGGAGATTGTTGAGCAAGGTGCAGCATTAGTATTGTCATTGTTGTCAACACGGTCAAATAGATCTGTTGATGTAGTGGATAGGTAGTTCAAAAAGCTATTCAGATGCAGAAGACAGGAGCTCAAAGGTTACTCAGAGTATGTACAATGATTTTCCAAGAAGACCGAAGGGACCCATATGCAAAAGATCAAAGAAAAATACAAGAAAAGTGTCGTGATATCACGACATATACAGCAGGAAAGAAAAATTGTCATGATTTCGTGACATGTTGGAAGAGAGAGAAAAAGCTAGAAAAATTGTCATGATTTCGCGACATGTTGGAAGAGAGAGAAAAAGCTAGAAAAACTATCATGATTTCGTGACATGTTGGAAGAGAAAAAGGCAAGTGGAAAAACTATCACGATTTCGCGACATGTTGGAAGAGAAAAAGGTAAGTGGAAAAACTCTCATGATTTCATGACATGTTGGAAGAAAAAGAGAAAGTAGGAAGAAGTGTCACGATTTTGCGACAAGTTCGAAGAAAGAGAACAAGTTGGAAAAGTGTCACGATTTCATGCGCCATGTCACATTTTCACGACTAAAATAGGAGAGAGAAATTAAGTTGGAAAAGTGTCACGATTTCGGGACATGTCGCATTTTTGCGACTAAAATAGGAGAGAGAAAGTTCATTGGAAAAGTGTCACGATTTTGCGACATGTCCACATTTCGCTGACTCCCGAAAGCAGGAAGGAAGAGAAAGAAAAAGTGTCACGATTTCACGACATGTCACATTTACATGACTGGAAAGTGCGGGAGGACAAGTAAGAAAAAGTGTCATGATTTTTCGATATGTCGCATTTTCGTGACTCAAAAGTGGAGGAAGAGAAAGAAAAAAGTGTCACGATTTCACATGTCGCATTTTTGTGACTTGGAAAGTGCAGGAAGGAAGAGAAAGAAAAAGTGTCACGATTTCGTGACATGTCGCATTTTCACGACTTGGAAAGCACAGGAAGGAAGAGAAAGAAAAAGTGTCACGATTTCATGACATGTCGCATTTTCGTGACTCGAAAAGCGCAGGAAGGAAGAGAAAGAAAAAGTGTCACGATTTCATGACATGTCGCATTTTTGTGACTCGAAAAGGGTAGGAAGGAAGAGAAAGAAAAAGTGTCACGATATCACGACATGTTGCATTTTCGTGACAAAAGAAAGAGAGGAAGCGTACGGAAGCAGAACTATCACGATTTCGTGACAAAAGCAGAGAAGAAGACTTTGAAGGCAGAAGTGTCACGATTTCATGACAAAAACAAAGAAGCTAAGTACGAAAGCAAAAATGTCATGATATCATGACAAAAGCAGAGAAGAAGACTTCAAAGGCAGAAGTGTCACGATATCACGACAAAAGCAAAGATGAAGTATACAGAGGCGAAAGTGTCGCGATATCGCGACATGTTGCATTTTTGCGGGCCAAAGCAAAGAGAAAGAGGAGAGAGAAAAAAGTGTCGTGATATCGCGACATGTATTTTCGTGGGCCTAAGCAAAACAAAGAGAAAGGAGAGAAAGTGTCACGATATCGTGACATGTTGTATTTTTGTGGGCCAAAGCTAAGAGAAAGAGCAAGGAGAAAAAGTGTCACGATTTTGTGACATGTATTTTTGCGGTTAAGTTGAAGCCGACGAAGACCGATGAACAACCGACTAAAATTAGGGTTTACAGTTGTCATGAAAGCCGACTAAGATTAGGATTTACAACCGACTAAGATTAGGGTTTTCATCTCAAACATTTTATTATAAAAGGAGGGCTGTTTGGAGATTTGTGTTGTTGTTGAAGTGTGTGAAGTTTGGTCGGTGTGCGTAGAGAGCAAGTCATGTCGAATCAAGCTAAGTGCAAAATTTTCTAAGAGAGTAGAGTGCGCGAAAGGGAGAAGACGATCGTGAAGGTCGACTGTAGCGAAGCAGAGTGTGTGAAGTGATTGTGCAGAGAAAGCAGAAGGTGCAGTGCGGTTGTAGATCGTAGAAGTGTGCGAAGTGTCTATTCTATGAACAGTGAGAGAGATTGGGTAAGCAATAGACCAGTTAGGGTCTTGTAAAAGCGAAGGTATTTTTTTGGTAAACTTCTAGATTCAAAATTGAAGTCCAGGTTACATCTTGGCATTAAGGGTTGGTGCTCCTTCCAGTTGGTGCTGGTAAAATAAGGGTTGGTGCTCCTTTCTGTTTGTGCAGATAAATAAAGGGTTGGTGCTCCTTCCAGTGGGTGTTGGTAAATTGATTGTAAAGTTGGTGCTTTGCAAAGGCTGGATTTGGATGGTAGTCCAAGCAGTCATTTTTGAGGAGTAGCCACATTGGTGAACCTCGTTAAATCTTGTGTTGTGTGATGTTCTCTTGTGATACTTGCTTTATCTAGTTTTAAGGTTTCATTATTTCTATTTTTAAGAACTATGAATTTAAGTTTAAAGAGCTACACTGATTCACCCCCCTCTCGGTGTCATTGTGAGATTAACACTTATAAAATTTAATAAAATAAATATATAAATACCTTGCTTAGTTGTGGATGGGATTTGATTCCTTGACCTCTAGAAGTTCATCACCCTAACTTGGGCTAGTGACCAACTATGCTAACACAACACATAAAACCAAAAGTGCAAAACAATATTTAATTCCTTCGATGCTCTATTTTAAATTCTTCAACAAAATGGAATTGAAGAGATTCGACCCCTTAACCTCTTGCATAATAACGCTCCATGCAAGCTATGAAATTGACTGGGCTACCCCAACGTATGGAACCAAAGGTGCAAAAAGAATATTTAATCATTTTTAGCTCTGTCTTCAATACTTTAGTAACAACGTTGGAGATTCGACACCTTAACCTCTAGCAACACATTACCATAGAACGAGCTAGAATATTGAATGGTCTAACCACTCGGTTGAGATAGAAGTGGCACGAACCAATGTTTAAAGTTTTCTTTCTGCTGTGATGCTGCCAAAACTTACGCTTCTCTCCTCCCTCCTTATCACTATCGTTCTCTGCTAGATCAATATTCTTCAAATTGCTTCACATTTTTCAAAGTGAACTTAGGATCTCATATTTATATTCTTCTTCATGCACGCCCAATGAAGTCATTCCAACAATTTTGAATATTTGAATTTTCAACCTTTTGCATGGTCGGCCCATAATATTTTCTCTTTTGCATGGTTCTCTTAAGGAGGTCACCCATCATTTGAATTTTAAAAAAATTAAATATTTAAATTTAAAACATTTAAATATTTAAATAATTTTAAAATAAACTTTTACACTATATTTAAATCCTTTGATTTAAATATAAACCTCCTTTAATATTTAAATATTTATTTAAATATTAAAGCATATAATATCACTTTTGCTTTGACAACATTAAATCATCTTTGAAGATATCTGCCTTGCACTTCAATGATAACTCATAATTTCAACCTTGAAGATATTTTTGTCTTTGACATCAACATTTCATCCTTGAAGATATTTCTGCCTTTGACATCAATGACAACTCAATACTTCCAAAAATCTTCCCCTTTGTCATTAATGGCAACCGTATAATGAAACTAAACTTTACTGAACATGATCACAAGCTGTTGCCCCTAACAAGCTACTCCCCCTTACTAAAAAATCTCCCCCTTTGAAATCAATGGCAAAGGCTCCTTAGGGCTTATAAGATAAGTCATTTGACAATGCCCCCCACTCCCTGCTCTTCTTTGAGACTTCAATTATGATATGGGAGTAAAACTACCAAATTACTATGCTCCTCTTCTTGTTTCATTTTATTTCTCCAAACATTGGGGATCATACCCTTTTGAACATTTTGACCATTCTTCTTTTTTCTTGACTTCGAAAATTTAAGGAATACTATTCTACACCATCTAGCTATATATCCAAAAAATTTATATTTTTATCATATGATGTTTTAATCCACAAGAGGTGCAAATAAACTAAAATTCCTCTTGGTCAAGCCAAAATCATTCATAATACTGATCTTGTAATTTATAACTTAATGACCAAAATGGTTACATGAGAAAAAATAACCATGAAAGAGATATTGAAACCTTTCTGATTGCCTTGAAAGATATTACCGCATGGTTCTCTCATTATTATTTCTGTGATGGACTCCATTCCTTTATGATTCTTTGTTTTCATCCTCCTTTATGCTTCTATTTCTACACACATCAGCATAGGTCTTAGGTCCCTCTTTAATCATTTTATTTGATGCCTCTTTTACTTTTGATCTCGAATCCCCTTTTGTTTATTTTGACCTTCTTAAAACCCAAGTCTAGTATTTATAAATGGAGATCTCTATACTTTGATAATATCATCCAAGATTTTTGAACTTTTCCTAAATTGATATATCTCATCATTAAATTTTTCAAATCCCTTCCTTATAATTTCACATTAGAGCTCTTTTTCCTTTAACTGTTCAACCATACCTTCTTCAATTCTCCTTGCCTCTTCAATTTTAAATTTTAAGTCAATGAGTTCTTATGATAACTTTATCTTTATCTTCTCATCATCTTGTACTTGAGCCTTCAATCTTGATTTCTTTCTAACCCTATTCAACTCTTCAATAGTAACAATAAGTTCATATTCCACGTCAACTATGGCTTCCTCTTCATTTCCTGAATCTTTCTCTTATTCTTGGTCTTCAACAATAGGAGCATCTTCTTTCTATTTTATGGCCAAAAATAGGATCTGTTATTTTTCACTATCATAGAGGCTTTCATCACTGCTACTAGAAGAACTGCTTGCTTCTTAACTTAATTTTGGTTCCTTATTCTTTGTCTTCCTTGAAGCTTTAACTGTTGCTTCCCGTTTGGATGCTTGATATTTTTTAGTCTTCATATCATAAGCTGTGAGAATTCCATGTAGCTCATCCATACTTAAGGTTTTAAGATCATTCATCTCTTTTATTTCTAAAACTTTTGCTTCAAATCTCATGGGAAGTGACCTTAAATTTCTCTAAACAATGTTAGAGTCTTCAATACTTTCTCCAAGTCCATGAATGGTGTTGACAACCTCATCAACATGAACTAGATATCAGGTAATATCTCCTTCATATTTCATCTTCAAGTCTTCAAAATTCCTTGTATGGGTTTGAAGTTTTACCATTTTAACCTTGTTGTCTCCTTCATATGTTCTTTATAACTTATCCCATATTTTTTTTTTTGAAGTGCATTGCATGAATTTCACAAACTCTGATGCATATAATCCACTTAATATTGCATTCAATGCCCTAGCATTATTTTCATATGGTTTCTTACCACTTTGATCTATGGGAGGTGTTGTATATGGTATGAACCCATTCTCAATATATTTCCATATATCATAGCCATGTGCCATCAAATAAGTTTTCATCCTTATGCTCTAGAAAGCATAGTTAGTCCCATCAAACAATGGAGCCCTGTTTGACAAAACATCTTCTTGGCCAGTCATGTGTGTTCTTGTAAGATCTTCCTTCAAGTTTTTAGGCTTTCACGAAGGAACCCACTCTGATACCAATTGAAGAACACAAGCTTATATTGAGAGGTGGGGTGAACAATATAAGATAAAAAAATTTCTCTTTTCTTTCCAAAGCAATAACTTCAAATAATATCAATGCACTAATGAAACAATGCACAAATCATCATACACATAGGAGACAAAGATATTACATGGAAACACCCTCTCGAGAGAAAACCATAATAAAATATTGCTTATATATTTTTTCAATAAATTTTATGGACACCAACCTATAGGAGACACCAATATTCTATTACAATATTCATGGACACAAATACCCTTGCTCAAGTTCATTGACACCAATCCATAGGAGATACCAATCCCCTCTCAAGTTCATAGACACCAATCCATAGGAGACACCAATCCCCTCTAAATTTCATGGACACCAATACACAGAAGACATCAATCCCCTCTCAAGTTCATGGAAACTAATCCATAGGAGACTATTGGAACGAAATCTGCCTTAGGTTATAATTTACGTCCAAGACTTCATCAACATTAAATGATCATGCTAAAACTAGGTTGGCCTGGTTCAGTCTCCAGAGAAGGTTGGTTCCTTGTTTTTATAGGAAAAGGGTAGAGAGAAAGGAATGCTTAAATAAGGGAAACATAGCAAATGCTATGAGGTTAAAATTGGTACATATTAAGTAACAACACAGTGCTGATTCAACTTTTTGTAGAAAAGCATAATAAAATCCAACGCACAATAAACTAAGATCACTCGGTATTTATTTAACTCCTAGATAGTTTATCAGTGAAGTAAATTGTAGATACAATAGAACATTTAACACAGAAATTCAATTTAAGAATTAATGTATGGTATATTCAATATAGATTCAACTTTAGCAATAAATGATCACATACATACTTGCACACCAAATGAGCTTAGAACCAGGGTGGATGATCTCTATTAATATTTCAAAATTCTAAATACATAGCCTTGTAAACACCTAAGAGCTGACCTTGTGTTTTGGTTACTCATTATTTATATAGATTTTTACGTAACAGACTAATGAAAGTTGTTACAACAGAACGCTCGAAGGCTTATCCTAACAACAGAGTGTTTATAGATCGATATCTCTTCTTGTTACATAAATATCTTTTGAGTGATGGAAATTTTAACCAAAAAGGTTAAGATATTCTTGTTACAGAGATCTTCACTTGTTTTTTAATATATGATGGTTCTGGCTTGGCAAAATGTTGTGCTATCATGAGGTTTTCTACTTCCCTTGGTCCTCCTCTTCAAAATATCACACTATCATGAATTTTTATCCTTAGCTTGTTCCTCCTCTTCAAAACGTCATGCTATCATGACTTTTTCTCCTTTGCTTGGTCCTCCTCTTCAAAACGTCGCACTATCATGACTTTTTCTCCTTCGCTTGGTCCTCCTCTTCAAAACGTCGTGCTATCACAACTTTTTCCCCTTCGCTTGGTCCTCTTCTTCAAAACGTCACACTATCGTGAATTTTTCTCCTTTGGTTGGTCCTCTTCTTTAAAACATCGTGCTATCATGACTTTTTCTCCCTTGCTTGCTCAAAAATAAGGAGAATACCTTTATTTCCCCGGGTGTTGTCATTTTGACCAACATTATTGGTGCCTCCTGGGGTAATTATGTTAACTGAATGTCAAAACTTAGAGCCTTTATCCATTGGGAAACGGAGTCAAAAACAAGAAAATAAAAAAATTAAAAAAAATAGGGGAAATAAAGGGAATGATTCCAAGATCAAAAAATAAAAAATAAAGCCTAGGGGGAATTATTCTTTTGTGGACTCTTCTTCAAATTGCTTTTCCCCTTCTTGACCTAGAAGTGTTGTATTGCTTGACGTAACCTTCTGGGCTCTTTCTTATTTCTCTTTATCCTGTTTGTCTCTAGACTGAACAACTTCATTATAAGCGGTACACGCTTTCTTCCAGGTCTCTTCATCTGTATCCACATTTTATTTGAAATTTGCATATAGGTACTCAAGTTATTCTACCTTATCATAAGATAGACTTTAGACTTAAGGTATAACTCATTCAGGCTAGAATTTATTTGAGTGATATCTTGTTCCATACTAAAAATTTGATCTTCCTATACTGGCTCTTCCCAACTATCAATTTCTTATGTATCATCAAAGAAAGTATGCCAAATAACTTTCGTCTCATCCTCTGACAATAGTTTGGAATGTTAGTCCCAAAAACTAGGCATACCACAATATTCAACCATATTAGCGTGTTTTGAAATTGACTTTGCTTTTGCCCTTAATTCTTGTATAATTTTTATAGTAGTCGT
The DNA here is from genome assembly GCA_028583015.1 of Wollemia nobilis. Lineage (NCBI taxonomy): Eukaryota > Viridiplantae > Streptophyta > Pinopsida > Araucariales > Araucariaceae > Wollemia > Wollemia nobilis. The sequence goes on along the minus strand of JAQPPZ010004379.1, from coordinate 90,952 downwards.
CACCAACTTATGTCGCTTGAAGAAGTTCCTGGCAACTGATTTAGCTTGAGATCAGTTTTCATCTTGGGTTCTATAGCCAACTATTGTTTGCATGCTTCTTTCCAGGACCTTGATCTTGTTGGCTGCAGATACTCTTGGCATCAAGAGTTTAACCAAAGCTTCAAAATCTGTCTACATGATTTAGTACGTTGTTTACCTTGGATAAGTAGACCAAAGTGGGTCTAGCTTTCAGGATTAATTTTATTAACCTCACGAGCTTTTCTTTTTGAATTGCTATTGCATTTTATTTAGAGAACCCTTGAGGCTCATCTAGGACTACTAACAACTATTGTTTAAACCCTTCTATCTAATGTTGTAGGATCTAAAATTGTTCTTCTGCTTTTGCTACATTTTCCTGGAAGGATGTGACTTCACTAAACCTTTATTCCCATTTCTTGGCTTTATTTTTAAGAGCTTTCTCAGTGATCTTCTGTTGATTGAAAGCTTCTTCTGGATGCTTGCGAGTCTATTCTTCTCGAATGAATTTTTATTTGAAGTTCTTTGCATTAAGATAAATCATCCCCATGTGATCCTGAGCCTTGCTCCAATCTTCTTCCATTGGCAGCTGGGTCATGTCTTCAGTGATGATTTTGGCTTGATAATCATCTAGAGTCATTTGTTTATCAGGTTTCTATACTAAAGGAGTCATCTTCATAGTAGAGCGACACATACCGATTGGGTCTAGTACTGTCCCTTCTTGGATATGGGCCATCTCAATGGCACTTGAGGAACTTTGTGTCTTTAGCCATGTAGCAGTGTTTACCGTAGCTTTCTTTAGCTTTCAAAATTTGGCAACTGTGGGATTATTGGAAGAAGAGGTACTTTGCAAGGATTGCAAGCTCAATAGATTCATGGAAAAGAGAAAAGGAGTGGGTGGTAACGAGGATTCCATGTTCATTGGTTGAGAGGGAGATCTTGTTGGGGTGCAGTGAGGTGAAACATGGGGGGATTGAGGAGGTGATGATGGCTTTGAAGTACTTTTATCATTTTAAAAAGGAGAGGAAATCCTCTACGAATGAGGGGAAGAATAAGGGGTATCAATATTGATTGGAGATATTTCTTGTTCCTTCTGTGGGTTAGAACCTCCCATTTCTTGTGATTTTTATGTGTAAGCTTTCGCTATATGCTTTAGGCATGAAATATCTACACCATCTACCACTAGCGATGGAGTTTTCTCTCGACTCGATGGCTCCTTTTGAGGGGGCTCTTCTCTCTTTTTAGCCACTTGTTCTTCTTTGCTATCCCCTACTTTTTCATGTTCCTCTATTTCTCCCAATTTTAATTGTTCTTCTTATTTTTATTCTTTAGGAGAGGATTATTGAATTTTTCTTCTCTTTCAACCTCCTCCTTGCTCTTGATTTTATTTTCCTTTCTTCTTCTTAGATGCCATATTTCTATGTTCCAAAGGAGTGTTGTCATCAGATTTTGTATCTGATCCTAAATGTGGGATATATATCCGATGTCTCTTTTGTGGTTTATTCTTGTCTAGCTACTACTTCTTTTCCTTTTCCATTTTTAGTATCTTTCCCAGATTGCTTTGGGCCCAGGAATTCCATGTTGAACTGGTACTACAAAATCACTCTTAAGAGAAGCGGAGTTCATTCACACATAGGTAGATTTTCTCTCTTTTCATTCTTTTGCATTACAGATATTGACTTAAGATTTTTTGATTTAAAAAATAATAAAATCCAAATCAAATAGGAGGAGTACCTAAAAGTATCTAGGGCTTCTATGTGTACTTTTGAAAGTCCTACATGTATCTGTTGAGCTATGTAGGATGGCCAATCAAAGAAAAATAGGAATTTATTTGGGTTCAAGTGCACTTTATCATAGAATTTATAAATTGAGATGCACTGTGCCACAACAAATTGCCACCCATGCACCTGATTATCATCTTCCATACCTGCTACCATGGCTAACATAGAGAAAAGCTGCTTGTTTTTGAGCTTGGACAAGGTTATGGGAGATTGGGAAATGGAATCCTTCCGGAGTTCACTCTCAAGGTTTTGTTGTAGGAAAGCTCTTATATTTGGGGTATTGAGATAGAAATTTGTAGAGTTGGTTGGTTAAAATAAAATAGGAGGTACTGGAGGCTTACATCCATGACCAAACACAACTTTAATTGTTTTGGGATTTATTGTAAAAAGGGTCTCACCTCTGTAATTTTTTACACTCATGATCTTGACATCATACAACTTCACCATTGCTATAACCAATTCTGTATAGGGGTGGACTTGAGGACATATGTGCCAGTAGAGCATAGAGTAGTAGGAAAAATTGCTTAGATTTTACAGAGAGGCATCTGCATCCAGTTTGAAAACTATTTCCTTGTGAATTTGTCTTGAATCCTTCCATGTCAGCTTTGTGTCTATAATGTGGCCATCAGGGTCGACAAAGTTGTCTACTTTGGTTCTTGAACTCCTTTTCTTTTTGGAAGGTGTAGACGTAGAACCTGGGGTTGGAGAGGAAGACATTGTGATACTGCTATAATTTTAGGTATGTGGGAGACTACATAACTTTTAGGGTGACTATTAGAAATCATATAACCAGATGATCAAAGAAAATAGGAGATAGACTGATAAAAGTTGTTTATTAAAATGGCTATGTATGCTCGTACCCCAACTGTTCAAGTAACATGGAGTAATTGTGGTTGGAAGCACATGTCCCAATGATGATTTAGAATGTTGGTGAGAGTCTCTACCTTTGTGCCAGCTTTTAATAATACCAACTACTTTGAGTTTCCATTTTTAATAAAACCAATGAGAGACTTTTGCTATGGTACAAAGCCAATGGGGCGACGTCCTCTTCCAGTCTTGTCAGAAAGTATGATCTCAATTCAAATAGTGGTACTTTTCATATTACTGAGATGCCTGATTATTCTAGAATGGTGCATAGCTATACAACAAACCCTTAATGTGGTGCTCTGATGTTTGAGGCATCAGTTCTGACATGGCACACTGATATGGTTACTGCTTTAAAAAAATAAAATGACACTCATTTTTCCCAAAAGTCATGAAATCGTGATATTTTTCCTAAAGGATGCCATGAGTGCTCCAAAAGTTGTGAAATTGTGACATTTTTCCTGAAGGATGCCATGAGTGCTCCAAAAGTCATGAAATTGTGATATTTTTCCTTAAGGATGCCATGAGCACTCCAAAAGTTGTGAAATCATGACATTTTTTAAAATGGACAAGCTTGCAAAAATAACATATGTACAAGGTTACTTATATACATAAAACAGATATATACAAGGACAGGGTAGGATCCATTACTTATAGTATAGCTTTAGGTAGAATCCATTAACAAGAATGGGTAGGACTTGGCCCTGTTCATCCCTCAGCTGGAAAGAATTATGTTGCTTCTCTTCAATGATTTCTAGGGGATCATCCCAAAATGTGTTAAACTTATTGTGGTTCCCTCATTTTGACCTCTTTTCATTCCACTTTAGAACTAGGTCTCCTACCCTAAAAATCCTTAAAGTGGCTTTCTTATCAAACCATCCTTTGGTCGTAGTTGCATGTTTCTGGTAATGATCATAGGCCTGTTCCTTAAGTTCTTCTAGCTACAAGAGTTGGATCAGCCTATTTTCCATTTGTTCTACTTCTTCAGTCCTAGATAAATCCAATAGTTTTAGATCTGGTATCTCTGTGTATTGGGAGCACAACATCTTTACCATAAAAAATATAATAGGGAGAGGTGTTGATAGATTTTTTAATCGTGATCCTTTCATCCCAAAGTGCCTAGTTTAGCAAAGAATGCCAACTTATTTTATTGACCTTGAGGGTCCTTTTCAAAATTCTAAGTAGATTTTTATTGGTTGACTCAGCTAACCCATTACCCTAAGGATAATAGTTCAAAGGTGTCTTCAAGTATATCACATATTTACTTGCAAATTCGATAATTTTTGCTCCCACAAAATGTTAACCATTGTCTATGACCAAGGCCTTTGGGATGTCAAACCTTGTGATCAGGCTTTCCATAAACTTGATCACCACCTCTTGATCATTTATTTTAGTGGGTATAGCTTCTGATAATTTTATGAAGTAGTCAGTGGCTATGAGAATGTACTTATGTCCTATAGATGAATTTGGTTCTATGATCCCTATGAAGTATAAACCCCATTGTTGGAAGGGCTCTTCAACCTGAATGGTCTTGAGTGGTAGTAGGGCATTCCTGTTTCTTCCCATATATTTTTGACATTCATCACAATTTCTTGTGATCTTAAATGCATCTGCAAAAACTATTGGTCAATAACAACCAATTCTGATGATTTTCAATGATGTAGTTCTCCTAGAGTAATGTCCTCCTGATAAGCCTCCATGAAATTCTTTTAAAATCTTATGTTTCTACCCTTCTGACACACATCGAAGAAGAACTCCATCCAAGTTTTTTTGTATAATCCTTCAGGAAATAAAGTGTATTTCAGAGCTTGGATCCTGTATCTTCTTCTCTGTGAAGCATTCAAGCCTTCTGGACATATCCCATTCTAAAAATACCTAGTTAATTCATCTACCTAATTGAGCTACTCAAAAGGTTGTTCTTCATCTTATATGTATTTTTTAGCCTGACAATCCACATACTCTATAGATGCCTATTTTGCAAGTTCCTGGCACAAAGCTCTGCCCCTGACTAGTTTGGCTGGGTGTATTAGTACATCATATTCTTGTATTTTAGTTACCCAACCTGCTCTAGTATCGTTGATTTCTCCTTGTGTAATGAAACTTTGTACATTAGGGTGTATTGTATATACGATGACTTTACTTTGCGATAAGAAGTGCCTAATTTTTTTAGGGATTTCATGATGGCATAAATTTATTTTTTGATGAAATTTTAATTTTCTTCATGTTCCTGCATATATTGACTCAAGAAGGTGATGGGCCTTTCTTCATTATCAGTCCCTTTTTGTGTGAGAAAAATGGCATAGCTTCCCTGTTTGCCTATTGCATATAAGATAAAATCTTTGGAGTAGTTTGGATTTACCAAAATGGGAGCTTGGGCTATCTGCTCTTTGATCTGTTTCTTGCGTCAGTCCATTTAAAAATGGCATCCTTATTCAAAAATTATGTCATAGGTTTAACAATTTGTGCAAAGTCTACTATGAATTTACGTACAAAATTGATCTAACCAAAAAATGACTGTAACCCCTTTTTTATTAAGGGAATGGGAAGTTCCAACAATGCTTTTACTCGGCTGGGGTCTATGGCTAGACCTATTTTGAAACCACATGGCCAAGTAAAATTCCCTCCTTTACGGAAAAAATAGACTTTTTGGGGTTTATGAATATATCAAACTCTCGATATTTTTCCAGTACTCTCATGAGGTGAGTTATATGATCTTCTTTCTTATGAGAGAAAAAAATCATGTCATCTAGGTATATCACTATTATTTTGTTCACAAGTTCCCTAGAGGCTACATCCATGGCTCTTTGAAAAGTCGTTCCAGCATTTGATAACCCTAAGGGCATACTTTGGTAAGGAAATGTTTCCCATTTGGTTGTGAACGTTGTTTTGAACTAGTCTTCATCCTTAACCCATACCTGATTATACCCGAAGAAACCATCTAATCGATAAAATATTTCAACTCCAGCCATTGTGTGCAATATCTGATCGATTTGTGGGAGGGGGTAATGATCCTTGAGTGAGGCTTTATTCAGATTATAAAAATTCACATAGTCAAATATCTCTATTTTTCTTTCTCACTGGTACTAAATTAGCAACCCACATCGAGTGCTTGATCAGATATACAATCTTAGCCTCTAGTAGTTTCAACAATTCTTGTTTCATCAAAGCTTCTATTTTTTGATTTACTGGCCTCTGCTTTTGATGGAAAGGCTTGAAACCTTCTTGAATCTCAATTGTGTGTTGGATTGTTTCATTTGAGAACACATTTAGATCATCATAGATCCAGGTAGTTGTATCTAGAAATTCTTTGCATAATTCTCTGATCTCATCCAATTCCTTGTTTGTGGTTTTCACACTTACTTTGATGGCCTTGTTAGGTCCTATTGTAGCTTCTTTATACCTGTGTTTGTCAAATTTCATCTTATGACCTATTGATATGTCATTGTTATCAAATAGAGACTCGAGTGTGACTAGCCCTTTTAGGATGTGATTATTTTTTAACTCGATGACAATTGCCTCTTATTCATCTTTATTTTCCCTATTTTTGGAGCAGCTCATTTCATGGACTAGAAAATATACTATATGCCGATCATTTTTGAAAACATGCTAGAAAGAATCTCTATTAGGTACAAAAGGCCTATATATCAATCTAACTGTCTTTGATTTATGGATGACGTTGCTTATAGGACAAAAATTTGCTCCAATGGAAGCCAACAAATCAGCATGTGTATTTTTCTCCTTGGGGATCGCTTTCATGTTCATAGCTTCAAAATATTCTAGTAAAACCCAGTATTTATTTCTATAATCCTTCAGATAATGTTGTTGCTTATACATTTTCCTGTTACTTGATTTACTATCAGTTTAGAATCACCAAAAAATTCCAATTTCTTGATGCCCATCTTCTCAGCCTTCTTGAGGCCCAAATAAAGCACTTCATATTCTGTTGCATTATTGGTGCAGCTCTAGGTCAACTTGTAAGAGAAAACGTTCTCTTCACTTGTTGAAGCAATTAGGATAATGCTTACTCCTGCTCCATTTTTGCATCTGAATCCATCAAAAAAAAATTTCCATGATTGGTTAGTGGATATATCAGGTGGTGGGGAAGGAGATTTACTTTTCTTAGGCTTCTAAATGGTATAGCTACCCAGATCTGTCTCGATCATGGCATTGAAATACTGGAGAGAAACTGATCTTCTTCTTGTAACTTGTTAAGAGCTTCTTCCACTAGACTCTAGTCTATTAGTTTTTGGTCATCATGTTTACAGTAGTAGAGTTTTTCTCCTCTTCTCCAAGCCTCTTGACATGATATGTGGAGGATTTCTCATTGAATATTTTCACCCTTTTTCCTTTGAATGGGATTTTGAGGTGTGAAAAGTCAAGAGATAGATATCCACCTATTTTAGTAGTAAATTCTCTGTATAGGCACATGCCAAAATAAGGTTCTAAATCAACCACTACCACTTCTTGTATAACTCTGAGCTGAGAGATCTTATAAAGGACGATAGGAATATCTTTGATCATGCCTACTATTTTTATAGGAGTTCCATTGAGTTGCAAAAATCTCGAAGTACTCCTTGTATATTCCATCCCCATGATATCACACACTAACAGTAGTCGTAGCCCCAGAGTCAATCATACAATTATGGACTACCCATCCTTCCATCTGGAGAGATAAATAAAAGGGAGGAGGTCTGTTCTTTCCTGAGGTGGAAGAAATACTTGCTTGGGTAGAGCTTAATTTAATTGGATCTTTATATTTATTTTTAATATATTTCAATGATTCCTGCAGTAGGTTTATCTATCCTAGGATCTTTAGGGCTTCATACATAGTGGCTTTGGAAGGAGTCTTCTTTATTTCTTAAAAAAAAATGAATGGGAGAGAATCCACACTCTTCTATTTTACTGTTGTATCAAACATGTTCCTATACCCCTGAGTAGCATCAACTCTTTGGAATTTAGTCAATGAGGGATACCTCAAGTTTTACCTAGCTTTCTCTCGAGTCTCTGTTTCTTTAGCCGAAGATGTTTCCTTCTGAATATCTGCTCCTTTTGGGTCTATATTTTGTGGAGGTCTCTTTGTAGTAGGACTCCTTGTAGGTATAGGTACCCTCAAAGGATTAAGGTCTTTAGGATCAACCTAGAAAGATTTCTTTCTTGATATAGTTAGAACTGAGTCTTGTTCTAGAGAGGGCATCATAAAATTTTGATCGTCTTCCCTGATCATGCTTACCTGATCCTTAAGGGACATTTATGATTTTTCTATAGCTACTTTCTGGATCTGGTGTTGATGAATCATGCAACTAGTCTCACCATGAGGATCATTACATGTGGAACATCAGAAGGATGATTCAAGTAAATTAGCAATGGGTTCCGCCTCTTCATTAGTGTACACTGTGTTGGTTTTTTCATAATTTTTTCCACCAGTGGATGCTTGATCTCTTGTTACTTATGGATAACGTCTCGATTGAGAGTTTATTTTTACTTCTATTAACTCCATAGATATTAATTTATTTGATAGAGTCTTGTACAAGGCTTGTAAATCTTACAAGATTGCCAGTTGGGTGTCTTGAGTATATGTGTTTGTTGTTGGGGACAGTGCAAAAATAGGAGGGATCATCGAAAGGGGAGGGGGTGTTGGTAGGAGTGGGATGATCAGATATCCATTCCACTTGGAAAGGGTGACATAGGATTTTGAGGGGGAACTAGAGAAGCATCACTTGAAATTTGAGGGAAATTTTGAAATATAGGTGGAATTATCATGGAAGGGAATCTCCTTATGGCGATCAAGTCCTTTTCTACTTTCTATTCTTCTAGATAGATTTTATGAAAAGTTTTTACTCGGGACTATTTGATAGCCATACTTATTTCTGAATTGAAATCTCTCAAATAGTAGTATATAGCTCCTTCTTGTGATGGTCTAAGGTTGTCAGGAACTCTCTTCCAGGTTTGACTAAACCTGATATTAAAATCCATGATCTCTTCCTGAGGGTGCTTCTGAACGGCATTAAACTAATTTAGTAATAAAAAAGTATCAATATGCTCATTAAATTCTTCCACTAATTTTCCAACAAGTTGAGCCCAGGTAGATATAGATTGGTATTCTAGGGCTCTGTACTAGTAGAGAATTTTCTCTTTTAAGGAAATAATTAGGAGCCTGATAATCACATCTTCCTCTGATATGTCATATATTAGTGCCAATGCAGCCACATCCAGGCAATGTTCATATGTTATTTTTCTAGTACCATCATAATGGGGTAGTGCTTTCAAGGCCGCTACTAGTATTGGGTGCTAGATTCTAAGATTCAAAGGGCATGTATGGTTCCACAAAGGATAGGGCATTTCAAGCAATTTACAACCATCGTAGCTAGATTGGTAACTAGAGTTGGGGTCCTGATAGTAGTAGTGCCATATAAGGTTATATGAGAAGTATTTGCTTACTTGGAATTGCTATTGTGAGTAAGAAATGGTCTAGCAACCAAAATTCGGTTAGAACAAAGGCTACCAAGGTGTAGTTAGAAGAACTCTATTGGCTCTTCTAAATTTTTTGCTTTACATCTGGTTATCATAAGAATGGTTTATAACTAGATACTAGGTAAGGATTTATCTAGGGTTTCTTTCCTGTGCAGAGTAGCGAGGTGGTAAAAAAAGTTAACAAGACAAAGGCTTCAACGGGACTTTGGCTGTATATAATACGTGGGATTTGGGTCCCACCGGGTATGCCAAAAACTATTGTAATGAAATTCACCTTAGGTTATAATTTGATTCCAAGACTTCATCAACATTGAATGACCAGGATAAAACTATGGTTGGCCTGGTTCAGTCTCCAAAGAAGGTTGGTTCCTTATTTTTATAAGAAAAGGATAGAGAGAAAGGAATGCTTAAAGAAGGGAAACGTAGCCAATGATATGAGGTTAAAATTGGTATAGATTAAGTAACAACATAGTGCTGATTCAACCTTTTGTAGAAGAGTATAATAAAAACCGACACACAATAAACTAAGATCACTCGATATTTATTTAACTCCTAAGTAGTTTATCAGTGAAGTAAATTGTAGATCTAAAGAACATTTAACACAGAAATTTAGTTTAATAATTAATGTATGGTATATTCAATATAGATTCAACTTTAGTAATAAACGATCACATACATACTTGCACACCAAATGAGCTCAGAACCAGGGTGAATGATCTCTATTAATCTTTCATAATTCTGAATACATAGCCTTGTAAAAACCTAAGAGCCGACCTTGTGTTTTGATCGCTCATTCTTTATATAGATTTTTTCATAACAGACTAATGAAATTTGTTACAATAGAACACCTGAAGGCTTATCCTAACAAAAAAGTGGTTAGAGGTCGATATCTCTTCTTGTTACACAAATATATTTTGAGTGATGGAACTTTTAACCAAAAAGGTTAAGATATTCTTGTTACAGAGATCTTCTCCACTTGCTTTTTTATATATGCTAGTTCTGGCTTGGAAAAATGTCACACTATCATGACATTTTCTCCTTCGCTTGGTACTCCTCTTCAAAATGTTGCGCTATCATGGCTTTTTATCCTTAGCTTGGTCCTCCTCTTCAAAATGTCATGCTATCATGAATTTTTCTCCTTCGCTTGGTCATCCTCTTCAAAACATCATGCTATCATGACTTTTTCTCCTTCGCTTGGTCCTCTTCAAAACATTGTGCTATCACAACTTTTTCTCCTTCGCTTGGTCTTCTTCTTCAAAAAATCATGCTATCATGACTTTTCTCCTTTGCTTGGTCCTCTTCTTCAAAACGTCGCACTATCGCGACGTTTTCTCCCTTGCTTACTCAAAAATAAGGAGAGTACCTTTATTTCCCAGGTGTTGTCATTTTGACCAACAAAGACACCAATCACCTCTCAAGTTTGTGGACACCAATCCACAAGAGACAACAATCCCCTCTCAAGTTCATGAACACCAATCCACAGGAGACACCAATCCCCTCTCAAGTTTGTGGACACAAATCCATAGGAGACATCAATATCCTCTCAATTTCATGAACACCAATCCATAGGAGACACCAATACCCTAGCTCAAGTCTGGTAAAAAAATTTCTTAGATCTATCCTAAAATATTTCTCACAAACTTGCTCAAAAAAACTGCTCAAATATGCTCTAAAACTTGCTCAAATTTACTCCAAAATATACTTACAAAACCTACTCAAATTTGCTCTAAAAATTGCTCACAAAACCTACTCAAATTTTCTCAAAAACCTGCTTAAAAAACCTACTCAAATCTACTCCAAAGCCTGCTTACAAAACCTACTCAAATCTATTCCAAAATCTACTCACAAAACCTTCTCAAATTTTCTCCAAAACCTACTTACAAAACCTACTCAAATCTGCTTCAAAGCCTACTCAAAAAACCTACTCAATTCTTCTCCAAATCTTGCTCACAAAACTTGCTCAAATCTTCTCCAAAACCTACTCATAAATCCTGCCCAAATATGCTGACAAATACTGCTCTAATCTTCTCCAAAACCTTACACAAATCTACTCACAAAAATCATTCATCTACTCCCAAATTCAGTCATAAAAAATGCATAAATCTACTCACAAATCTGATCTACAATTTTTCCTTTTACTTATTGAACTAACAAAAATACACATATTATACCTAGAGATATTCAAGAATATATGGAGAATGCTATACACTAATGTAGTAATCTTTGTATGACCAATATGTTATTTACATCCATTAAGTTTGTCGCTTCTACATATCTCACATTTATTACATTTTAAAGGTAGCTCAAGTCTAGCATTGGATAACTTACTTGTGTGTTGACTTGGAGATGCTAATACCTTTCTCTTATTCCACTATTATGTCCATCTTTTCTTCTTCTTAAAATGATTGAATTGTCCTTCCTTGACAATTGAATTCTTGGGTGAATATGTGCCCTCCAAACCTACCTCAATGATGATGATCTGCCTCTTGTATGTGATTTTCAATTTTGGACAATAATTCCCTTTTTACCTTTTTGATTTGAATATCAAATCAACCACTTAAAAACCTTATCACTTATTTCAAAAACATACACAATAAAGCTTAAAAATAACTCCTTATATCTCCCTTTTAAAACTTACAATATAAAGCTTTATTCTAACATCTCCTTTTTATTAAATTACAAAAATAAAATCACAATATTATACTTTATATCTCCCCTTTTAAAATTTTAAAAAATCAAATCCAGCATTACATCTTATATTTTCCCCTTTTTTATTTACAAAAATAAAATCTCAATACTATTGGGCACCGAATTGACATCAAGTTTTACTTGACACTATGACTGTCTATCTTCCAATTTTCTATCCAGCCATGTACCTGATAATCACAGATCAACACTCAACATTGGATGGACCAAAGGCAACTTTAATTCAACCTCCACAGTAGGTTGGTTTCTTGTCAACTTAGAATGGTATTGACACAATTAAAGATCAATTAGGGTTTTTATAAAAGGGTTAGAAAAGGTTTAATATTAGAGATATTATGCAAAACAATGGCCAGATAGGCTAACAACATAGGCAAATACATCAAAAAACTGCTACAAACTATTTCTAATGTCCCAGAACTCAATATTAACAGCACCCAAACCCATGAATTCTTCATACATTAAAGGACAAATAGAGATATGTTGTAGAAAGCAATTTCAACATCTAATATTGATAATCCAAATTAGCAGAATAGATCAATAGTTAGATTTAACAGAAATAAACTTCCTAACAACACATATCTGACTATGAAAAGATTTCAATTACTCTCACAACTAGTAATCCAATAAGATGTAATGAACTAACCGCTAAAGTATTTATAGAAATCCATCTCATAGATTTGAACCTCTTGCACAAAGATAGCGAAGATAACAAATTTTGAGTCAAAAATTAGAGTAATGCTCCTTCCATTAGTTCATAGGAATATTTACAGTAGATCAAGCAAACACACTAGAGCTAACCATTAAAAATGAGGGTTCGACCTCTATTTATAGTTTGTCAAATTAAAGAAATTGAGGAGTGTAGCACCCTAAAATTGGTGCAGTAAAACCTTAATAATTACACTTACTCTAGTAAATAATTCAAATTCAAATTTTAACCCCCAAAACCGCTCCTAAACCGTCGCTTAACCCGTTTCCTCATTTCTCACGCCATTTTTAGAGTTTGTTTTGACCGTTTGACGATATCGTCGCCGATCAGACGATATCGCCTCAGATCGGACGATTTCGTCTGGGCTAGGACGTCCAGACGATCTTGTCCCAAAACTAATTTTTCACAATTAGTCTCTGTTCCAACGGCGTCTCTAATCCGGGCAGAAGCGTGTCTGCATCGTTAGAGACCCTCCCCCGTTGGAGATCTCCCAAATTGGGATGATCTCCAACCTCCTAACCTCCCTCCTAAGCCTATTTAAACTTAGGACTCCCCCTTGGCATCCCCCTGGCTGAAATTTCCTGTAACTTGACTTTACACGCACTAAAACATCCTGAATTACCATCTGCACTTGTCCTATCCAAATTTTGTTGCAGGAACCTTGTTATTCTTCAGTCGGAGCAAGCTCAGATCGTCGTAGACGATCCTGTTCAATTCGAGACGATTTCGTACCAATCCGAGATGATTTCGACTGCAATCATCATTGGGGGCAATCAGTGCCCAGAGTTTGCATTTTTCTCTTCTCATCTGCTATTTTATTCTGCAGCTAGTCAGTTTATTTATTACTTTCTGCTATTCTGCATCTTGGAGTTCACCCATATAGTTTAATTGCATAATAAGGTCATGATTAGCTATTAAAGTGTTGCAACTCACTTGCATTTCTATTCGGGATTATCTGTTAACATCCTTATTGTCATTTTACATCATTATCCTCTATTAGCATTGCTGCATTTTTTGTATTTTGTGTCTATTTCTCTGTTTGCAGGTCTACGAATTCGTCTATGAATTCGTCAGATCTCAGACGATCCTGCAGGTCGAAGACGATCTCGTCAAATTCTAGACGATCCTGTCTGCTTCAAGAATCAGAACCTCCATCAGACATCCGGATCAGGTATGGCTCTGTAATTTAGCTTTTTCTCTCTGTTTCTGTTCATATCTGTTTGTTGTATTTCATTTAGTCTGCATTTTCATAATAGAACAACTTAGATTCATTTGGCCAAACCTAGGACTCGAATGTTTAAAGATAAAACTGAACACATTAAACACATTCCCAACCTAGGCGTGGAAACTGCCATTCAAACGTTTCCTGGTGAACCCACCATCCATCGAAAAATCACCATAATACACCTCCCCGAGAGGCGGGACCTTCGCAAGGCCTCTCAGTCCGAGGTACCGCGCCATCCTTTTCACATCCCCCTTCTGGGCATGGATCCTATAGCCTGAAGGTAAGGGTGTGAAAAATTTGGAGCGATACATTTTGGTGAACCCGACGTGAATGCATTTAAAACCTTTTGAAAACAAAAAAAAAAAAAATAGATGCATTTCAAATCATTTAAAACTAATAAGTTGCATATCATGTTTAGATGGTAGCTCCTAAGAAAAGACTAGCAGTTACTATAAATGTTGAAAACCAATTAGCAGCCATAGAAATCAATTTTGTGCTTAGTGTGCCTGAAAAGGATAGAAATCAACTTTTGTGGGACGAACTTGATAGAAGACTAGGTGTCATTTCATCTAGGTCAACAAAACTTAAACAAATCAAAAGGCTTGTCCTAGATAGAATCTTGGATCCTCATCAACTCATTTTTTATCATGAACTTTAGAGAGCCTGCCATAGATGGTTAGCTTATAGGAGAGCTCTTGTGTCTTCAGAATTGTTCACCTTCGAGGAATACCTCGAGAACGCAGCCACTATACACCAGTTCCTAGGTCATGTAGAAGACCAAGAGGTCGTTCTTACGGATAAGGAAAGATGGAAGAGAGTTCCTAGAGCTATGTTATATCGAGAGTATTGCCACGAGCTTTACTTCTATCAAACAGAATCTGAAACAGATAATATCACTATAGCACTTTTCATTAAATTCTTGAAAGAAAATTTTCAATTTGAAGAAGAACACTTCATGACTCCTGAAGAACTTGAGCCCATTAATGATATTTATAAATTGTTTATAGAAAACTAGATCATTGCTTTCATTATTATTATTTCTTGCATTTTGTGTGTTGTTTGTTATCTTTATAATATTGTTATTAAAACCAAAAAAACAAGAAAAACTAAAAAACATAACAAAAACCAAAACATTTCATTTTAAATATTGTAGTAGGTATATAATTAATATATACCTCTTAAGATGGTTGCATATATATATATATATATATATATTTTATATATATATATATATATTTGCTGAAATATCTAAGTTAAGCACAATGCCTAAACTTAGGAATGGTAAACAAGCTGAAGGAGAAGAAGAAGATTGGTTAGGAGACAAAACAAGAAACCCAAATGTCCTTCCTGAGGATCCAATCCCGGAAGAAGAAACTCTAGACCAGCAAGACGATGAGCTTGTTGTAGATGAACAAGAAGAAAATGTTAAAGAGGATGGATCCTCATCCCCTAGAATAACTCCAGATGGAACTATTGCTTTTGATAACTTAGATCATTTCTGGAAATTTTTCAATAATAACATTGGCGCTCTTAATATGGCAGTTCGTATTGATAAAGGACAAATTAGTGACACTCAAGCAGCCATGGAAGATGTGTTTAATATACACACTAATCCCTTGTCCTTTGTTGATCAAGAAAGTGATAAGGCTGGACCATCCAATAGAGACATGGTCACTATGATTCAGAACATGCAAAAACAATGGGTTACCCAACCTCCTAAAGAACCTGTTATTGAGCCTAAAATCATTCCCACACAAAAGAAACTTTCCTTCATTGCTTTACTTCGCCAAACTATTGATCAATATGCTTCAAATCAACAAAAACCTAAAATGAAGCCAAACACCAATTTCCAACAATCGGGAATACAACATAATATAACTTCAAAACTTCTTCCTAACACCCTTCCTACCAACAGATTACACAATAGCAATATAGCATCTAATATTCATGTCCCTCCATCATATGCTCACAAATCCCATATTAATGCCCTACCGAACCAATATGGTGGGCAAACCAATAATCTGGAAGCCATGGTGAAGCGGTTAGCTTCCCGCATGGACCAGATAGATCCCTACCGTCCCTCGTACAATTATCGAGAGATGTGTAGTCAACCTTTGGATCCCATAGTTGTAGCACAACCGTACCCCAAACACTTCCCTATGCCGGTCCTGCCTATATATAAAGGAACTGAAGATCCCATAGAGCATCTTCGCATGTTTAGGATAGCATGTCATGATATATCACATGATGACTTGCTATTACTAAAAATGTTCCCAAAAAGTTTAGGTGGAATGGCATTAGAGTGGTACTATCAATTGCCCACTCATTCTTTGAGAAACTTTGAAGAAACAGCTGAATCTTTTGTCCATCAATTTAGTGCCTACATCGAGAGGCATGTCACCATTAAAGATTTATACAACTTAAAACAAGACAAAGATGAATGTTTTGCTGATTTCTTAGCTAGATGGAGGCGAGTTGACAGGAAAGCTGCACTTTGTGCTACCTTATAGGGAAATGTTGGACATTTTTATTAATAATTTGCAAGAACAAATATCTTATGAGTTATCAATCTGCTACTTTAACTACCTTCGATCAGGCTATAGATTTAGCTCGAAGAGTAGAAGATGCCCTCATTAGGAGAGGCCAACTTAGGAAGAAAGATGATGAGAAAACATCCAGAAATCAATATAAAAACAAACAAGTCGTAGGTGACGGAGTCATTGATAGCAAAAATGTTGCTAATATCAATGCAACGAAGACAACAAAAAAATTTATATTGAAACCTCCTGATAAACCTCCTCGAGAATTTACTAGATTGAATCAACCATTATCAACTATTTTACCTCAATTACTCGAAAGAGGTTTGATTCAATTACCGACTATCCGGGAACCTGATCCAACCATACCCGGATACTAGAGCTGACTTACACTGTGATTTCCATAGAGGGCCTGGACACTCTACCAACGCTTGTAAAAGGTTGAAACATAAAATACAAGATCTGATTGATAATAATGAAATGGAGGTGCAAGCCTTCCAACCTAAACAAAATGCTCCTAATAATGCTCAAAAGAACATTCCCCAAAATCAAAATCAAAATGCTAATCAATCATTAGACATATTTCAACATCCTTTACCAAGACATGGTAAAGAGGTGGCCAATCAAATTGAGCATCATAATGTTCCTCCTCCTACCCGATATGTAGGAACTATTAGCGGACATTTACCTAATCATGATTTACAAAAATTTGACACAACTTTATCCATGGTCACAACCAGGCCCCTACGTAATACTCAAACTCCAGATCCTAGTGATGTAGAATCAGACATTGAAAGTGACATGGAAATCACTTCAAACCAATCGAATAGTTCTGAAAATGAATCAGATCCTATTCAACCTATTACAGATGCTATGATTCCAGAAGAACCATTTCCTAGAAGAGTTACTACTCGACCCTCTTCTGATCAATTCCTTTCTAATGAACAAGCTATAAATGCTAGACCAAGACTTATTCAACGTCCTCAATACAACATTGTAGGTACCATCGGAGTCGTTACCAGACAACAAGCTCAAAATTCTCAACAAGAACCAAACCAGAATGATGGATCAGCTCCATTTGTTTTGAAAAATCCCAATAAAGGGAATCATGCTTCCAATGTTCAACCTAAACCCCCTTACAATATTAATGAGCAATTATCCAATACTACAGCCAGAATTTCTCTCTTGGATTTATTAAGATCTTCTCCTACCCATAGAGATGAATTAATGCTTACATTAAGCCAAATGATGGTACCTCAAAACATTCAACTTTGAAGCCATGGCCAATACTATCATCACTAGGGAAGTCGATTGTATTGACTTTCGGGATAAAGATATACCACAACATAGTTTACATAAGGATAACCCCTTATACATTACTGCCCTAATTGGAGATGTAGCCGTTAAAAGAGTTTTGATTGATAATGGTTCATCTCTAAATATTTGCACTTTTGATTTCTACCAACGATTTGGGTTTAGAAGTGATGAAATGAAGAAAACCGACATGATCATAAAAGCTTTCAATGACGAAACACAAGAAACGTGTGGAGTTATTACCATCCCATTGCAAGTTGGTCCTAGAACCTTAGATACGACCGTGTTTATTGTACATTGCCCCGCATCGTACAATATACTCTTGGGTCATCCTTGGATCAATGCAATGCGGGCTGTCCCATCAACTTTACACCAATGTGTTAAATTCGAATTTAAAAATCAGTTGGTCACTATCCATGGTGATCCTAGACCCTTTGATATGTGTGCCTTGGCAGAACCTGTTGGAGTTCAATTTTGCCCTGCTCTGTCATCCACACATCCTAATTCTTATTTTTCATCTAAAACTGTGAAACACACACCCATAACTTCATCTATTTCTCCTCCATTAATTTCATCCTCATATATAGATCAACAATCTTCTAAACAAACCACTCTAGAACCTCAAAAAGACCTTCAATCCACAACCAATCCTTCATGTTCCATCCCTATAATTTCAAAACCTATAGACCCATCTATTAACACCTCCACATTATCTACATCTATCATACCTTCCACATCTAAAGATATAGAGAATGATCCTTCTACATCTTATGCTCTTTCTGATGAACTCTTACCTGATTTATCTCAAATTCTTATATCAGAAAAAACAAATGCTTCTATGCAAAATTCCATTATCTTAAATAACTTGCCGCCATCTCCTCGTACTTTGGGCCTCCCACAACCTATGGGAAGTACTTACCAAGTCGGGAGTTGTGCCTTCATTTATAAAGGATATGACTGGGGAAGAATACCTCGGAATATCAAAACTCATCATGATGGATATGCTCGATGTTATTTTACTAATGAGTATATTAAAGCTAAACCTATAATGCTTAAAATGGGATATAAAGGGAAAGGCTTGGGACCTTTCCAAAATGGTATGAAAGAACCTTTCGAGGTAGAACCGTGGCCTGCCCGTTGTGGTGTGGGCCTATTTTCTAGTAAGGGTCAACCCTTTCCTTTTGAAGATGATGATCAACTCATATGTTATCAAGATTATTTGGATAGGCGTGATGATTTGCCTCTAAAAAATCAGCCATTTACATGTAACATGCTATCCATAGCTTACCCTGAAATGATCGTTGAATCCGATGATGAGTTGGAAGGAGATATTTTCCATGATGTCTCCATTGAAGAGATGTTACACAATGGTTTTTATTTTGATGGTTCTATACCTACTATAGCCCAACTTGAGGCCACGACTCCTCAAGATGAATTATCCAAGTTAACCTTAAAAGAATTACAAGAATTGGGCGTTTCACCCGCCCCACCTAATTTTGAAAGAGATCTACACATGGAAGTAGAAAACGTCATTAAAATTAATATTGGAGCTGAGGATAGTCCTCACATAATCAATATTGGATCAGAATTAAGTCAAGAAAAACAAGAGCAATACATTGCATTCCTTAAAGAATATGAAGATGTCTTCGCTTGGACATATGAAGATATGCCAGGTCTAGACCCTTCTGTAGTCATGCATCACCTAGTAGTCCATCCGGATGCTAAACTTGTTAAACAGAAACTTAGAAAAATGCATCCCAAAGTGGCCTTGCTAGTCAAAGGGGAGTTAGAAAAACTCCTGAATGTTGTCTTTATACAAGCTATTGATTATGCTTGAATGGATCTCAAATGTAGTTCCAGTCACCAAGAAAGAAGCTACCAAAGTTAGGGTTTGCATAGATTTTAGAGATATTAACGTTGCATGCCCTAAAGATGATTTTCCTCTTCCAAACATGGACCAAATCATTGATTTTACTGTCGGGAGTGGGATGATGTCCTTAATGGATGGATTCTCTGGTTATAATCAGATCAGGATAGCTCCTGAAGATCAGGCTAAAACAACCTTTATTACCCCCTGGGGTACCTTTTGTTGGAAAGTGATGCCATTCGGCTTAAAGAACGCAGGTGCAACCTATCAACGAGCTATGACTTATATTTTTCATGATATGATGCATGATATCCTACATGATTATGTAGATGATATTATAGCTCGCTCTATTAATGAAGATAACCATTTAGATGATTTGAGAAAAGTTTTTAATCGGTTAAGAGAATATCTTATTCGATTAAATCCAGCCAAATGCATATTCGGAGTTAAGTCCGGTAAACTATTAGGGGTTATAGTTTCTTTACGTGGTATCAAAATTGACCCTCTTAAGATTGCGGCTATCACTGATATGCCCGCACCTACCAATATATCTGAATTACGAAGTTTACAAGGTAAGCTTCAAGCTATCCGTCGCTTCATCGATAAGTTGGCGGACAAAACCGGTCCCTTTCTTAAGCTCCTTAAGAAGGATGTCCCTTTTAATTGGGATGACGAATGTAAGGAAGCTTTTGAACTTCTCAAACAATACCTCCTTAACCCACCTGTGCTTTCTCCACCTAGACTTGATCGCCCATTTCTCCTGTATATTTCAGCTTCAGATTCTGCCTTAGGAGCTATGTTAGCTCAACTTGATGATGAGAAGAGAGAACGTGCTACTTATTATATTAGCCGAACCTTCATCGGTTATGAAACCCGCTACACAGCATTAGAAAAACTATGTCTAGCAGTCGTGTTTGCTACGCAAAAATTATGCCATTATATGCTTAGTCAGAAAACCTATGTCATTGCTAAATATGATCCCTTGAGGTATCTCATGAGTCGACCTTATTTATCGGGTCGTACAGCCAAGTGGGTTCTTGCTCTAAGCGAGTTTGACCTCACGTTCATAGGACAAAAGTCTGTTAAGGGTCAAATCATAGCAGATCAATTAGCTACTGCACCCTTAGAGTCTACCCATCCCCTCATCATTGAGTTTCCTGATGAATGCCTTCAATTAGAGGCAGACCATGTTGAACAATGGTCCTTATACTTTGATGGAGCCCGATGCATGAGTGGGGCTGGTGCGGGTATTATTTTAATATCCCCACAAAAACATCTTATTCCTTTGTCCTTCAAATTAACATTTGCTTGCACTAATAATACTGCTGAGTATGAAGCTCTAATCCTTGGATTACGAGCTGCCTTGGCGCTAAAAATTAAACATCTGTTAGTTTTTGGTGATTCTCAACTTGTTATAAATCAAATTAATGAAGTTTATCAGACCAGAGATGATAAATTGCGCCCATATAAAGCATATGTTTTACAATTGTTATCCTTGTTTGATACAGTTACTTTGGAAGCTATTCCATGAACTAGCAACCGTGCAGCTGATGCTATGGCCATAGTTGCATCTCTTCTGCCCTTGGAGTTAGATGACGAATATGCCACCATCATTATTCGTCGGCTCCAGGAACCCACTTCAAATAAGTCATGCTTAGAACCTTTGGATGTGTTTCTAATCAATGAAACTACTCCTGAACCTTGGTATACGAATATATTTGATTTTCTTCAAAATGGGACTTTCCCTGCCAATTCTAATAGAAACCAAGCGTCGGTTATTACGTAGACGAGCAAGTCGATTTGTAATAATTGGCAATACTTTATATAGGAGATCTTTTGAAGGTATCCTATTGAGATGTTTGAATCTAGAAGAATCCAAATCAGCCTTGAGTGAAGCCCACGATGGATCTTGTGGAGGACACTTCAGTGGTAGTGTGATTGCTAAAAAGCTCCTTAGGATAGGATACTTTTGGCCTACCATGGAGAATGATGCACATGATTATGTGCGCCATTGCGACAAGTGCCAGAAACATGCTGACCTTGTCCATGCCCCTGCATAAGAACTGCAGGCTATTTCATCTCCTTGGCCCTTTTCCAAATGGGGCTTAGACATTATTGGCAAAATTAATCTTGTGTCATCTGATGGACACAAATTCATCATAACCGCCATCGAGTATTTCATGAAGTGGGTTGAAGCTATGCCTTTAGCTTCCTGCATTGGCACACAAGTCTCTAAATTTATTTTTAATCAAATCATTTGTAGGTTCGAAATTCCTGCAAATCTCATCTCTAGACAATGGAACTTGTTTCAAAAATAAAGATGTTAAAAAATTATGCCAAAAATATAAGATTCAACATCGTTGGTCCACTCCCTATTATCCTCAGGGTAATGGTCAAGCAGAAGCATCTAACAAAACCTTAATCAAAATTCTCAAAATATTGGTCAATAAATGCGGCCATGATTGGCACATTCAATTATATCCAGCCTTGTGGGCCTATCGAACTAGTGTTCGAACCCCCCTTGGAACTTCACCTTTTGTTTTGGTTTATGGTGCTGAAGCCATTTTTCCCTTTGAATTAGAAGTTCCTTCTTTGGCTCTACTACTTCAAGATACCGAAGTAGGAGATGAATATCGAGCTGGCAGACTCAATCAGTTGGAACTCCTAGATGAAAAATGCATCAATGCTTTGGAGCATCTCCGTGCCTACCAAAACAAGCTTAAAAGATCATATGCTAAGAAAGTTCGTCATCGATCCTTTGAGATCGGCGACCTTGTTTTAAAAGAAAATAAAAAAAAATACTAATGCAACTAAAGACCTTAAAGGTAAATTTGAGCCCAACTGGCTTGGACCATATATTATCACTGCTAAATTTGAATCGGGAGCATACAAATTATCTACCTTAGATGGTAAAGAACTTAAAGAACCTATGAATATTATGCATCTTAAACGTTACTATGTATAAATTTGGTCATTTCATCCTTGTATATATTTGTTTAAAATATTTCAAAATCACTATCTTGTATTTCTTTCAATTTATAAATTCAAAAATACCAAAAACATTCAAAATCATCAAAATATTCAAAACTATTTGTTGTATTTATTTATGGCACTTGTTAATTCTTTCAAAAACAAACAAAAATAATAAAAAAAAACATCAATATTCTTGACTCTTCCAAAACAAAAAAAAAGAAGGAAAGAGAGAGTCAAAATTATCAAACTCCTCAAAAATATTTGTTGTATATTCTTGCAAGTATTGCAATTATATTTTCAAATTATTTTGGATAAATTAGCATTTATTTGGAATCCCTCACTTTTGCAAACACAAAAATAAATATCTTGATTTTATCTGGCATGATTACTAATCTCTCTTATATCAAAGTCCACAAAATTCAATTAAATAAAGTTTGAGCACAGAGAATTGATCTTGTTATTTACTTAAACCAAGCACATCCTTTCACAATAAAATGATTATATTTGTAATGTCCATGCTATGCTACATAGTAGAAGTGGTTTCTTGAGCGAAAAGTTTCCCCTGCTATCCTATCATGCACATGGTCTAGAATCTTTGAGAATTGGCAAAAGGACAAGCTCACCCCTACCCAGAATAAAAATCCCTTGCTCTACAGCTAATCCGAGCAAGTATCCCTAGCATAGGAAGAAAAGCAAAGTTCAAGAAAAAGAGAAAAAGAAAAAAGTTATTTTATATCATTACAACAATGTTCCAAGCATTATCTCAAAAATCAAGCAAAAATACAAAAGAAAAGAAAAAAAGAAAGCAAAAGAAAGCAAAAGCAAAAAAAGCAATAAAATCCCTTTCCCTACCCTTTGAAAAGAAAAGAAGGGTTGATGAGCTTGAATCCCTGGAATTCTCAATTATTCAAAAACTGTGAGGTAAGCCCCATAACAGGTGGTTTGTGCCCAACCTGCTTGGCCTTGGGTAACTCCTAGCGTGGCGATATGTCCGTCACATTAGCGACCTTCTTTTGTATAGACCTATGTCTGCTTATGGATTAGCTAGCTCTTGATAATCCGACTTACATAGTAGTCTGGTATGGTTATATGCATCTAAATCATGGTTAATGAACACTTATTTGGTTAATTCAAATCACTTGTATCAAATTATCTTGCTCAAAACTGGTAAATGCACAATGCAATTGCACACACATTTGTATTTGAGAGATTTTGTGTATCATTATGATAAATCAAGATTGGAAATGAACTCACATATGCACATGGGATTCCTTATAAATCTAACTTTTGTCTTCAAGATACTTTGAAATATTTTTGCAAATTGTCTGGAATAATTTCATTTTCTTATTTGAGAATAGTTGTTTAGTATAAAGACAACTACAGGCATTACCAGAAAAATCAAAATCATTTTTAAAAAAACATGCAATAAAGTTACATTTATATATAACTTTTGACTTTCGCGACGATGGTATAGTTCCAAAACCAAAATTGGAATTTTATGCCTAGCGCAAGTCCTCATCTTCATATTTTCTATTTATTAAAAATCAACCATGCAATAAAACTATCTCTTTTTGGATTTCGCGATGATGGTATAAGTCTATACCTAAATATTCTATGCCTAGCGCAAACCATTGTATTAATTTTATTTTCCATTTATTTAAAATCAATCACAAAAACATATGACTTAAATCATTATGTTACACAATTATGCTTTCAAAAGAACGAACATTATTACTATTTCATGTCATTTTGTCAACATGCAAAATTGCAATGATGGTATAATTCCTAGGGAATTATTCAAAAAATTTATCACACTTAGGAATTTATGCCTAGCAAAAATCATTTCAAAATAATTTCATGCATAATATTTTTATGAAAATCTGAAAACAAACCATCATCATCATCATTTGCATCATCACACCAAAAGTCTTAAGACAGTCTCTTAAGCACTCTTTTACTTTTAACAATATTTCTATATTGGGATTAGCTTGACGACCGAGTGAGCGGCGACTCCATGAAATGGTCTATAATAGCGACAATGTCCTTTGAAATTATTGTTAGAAGTCCTTTTTATTTTTATCAAATCATCACATCACAAACAACCAATTTGTTTACATCAGATTATTTCATTTAAATTTTAAAGCATCTATTAAAAACCATACATATTTCCAAATGACATAATTACATGAATCATCAAATCAATCACATCAAAAACATTAAAGCATCATAAAAACATATAGACAAGTCATATGATCAAAAATATCTCATCTATATATATATCAAATATATGTACATCATCTCAAAACTGGATTGGTATGCCACAATCTATATCTTGGCATACTCAATCCTCTCAATCATATATCCTCTATGTAGTGTCTCGAGAACCCCTCGAGCTCTCAGCCTCATCTCCTCCCCCACCTGAGGTGGAGGAGGTGGCCCCATCGCAGTCCGTGTGGTGCCATGAGTCCTGGATGCCGATCGTGATGATGTCCTAGATGACCCCATCATGATAGGCTCTACAATATGAGCTGGTAATGGCACCCTCTCCTTTGCTGGCACCGCCTGGTAGTATAGAGCCTAATAGAATGTGATCTGGGCAGTAGCCCATGCTAAATCTTGAGTGCTCGCTCCTCCGCTCCGTGCTCTAAGGCATGCAATCTCATCTTTGAGCTATGTAACCTTAGCTCGATGGCGTGCAGCCTCATCCTGCAATGGCACTGTGCCTGAGAGAGACAGTCTCCGCTCGGAGAGTGCCATCTCCTCTGCTCTCCCAGTGTCAACACCCTTGCCCTTATCAGGTGATGGTGGCCTCTCTCTCTATGGAGAAGGGGGTCTCTCCTCCCTCCTCTCCCATTCATGGCCTCTACTGCGCCTGTGGTCTCCTCTGCTCTCTCCTACCATGACCCTGTGCTACCTCAATGGCTGCCTGGCATCGCCTCCCCATCCGACGCACAACTGCATGAATCGGACCTTGAGCCCTCATGACGATGGATGCCTGTGTACCAGGCATCATAGCCGTCGGCTACCCCTATGTCGTCCCCATCCATCGGCTGAATGGGGGCATCATCTACGTCTTGACTCTAGAATCACTGCATATCTGGAGCCCCACTAGCTGTAGTGTTATCCCGGATAGTCCAGGAAAACTCGTAGTCTCTGAGAGATGGGATCCCCTACTGTAGACCGAACTACCTCAAAACTCGGTCGTACCGGTGGAGCTCCACCTCTCCCCTCTCCATCCTCGGCCAGTAGACTCACCTGATGCGAGCCAGCTCCTGTCCATCCTCGGCCCACCCTGGATGATCTCTCCAAGGCCTCTAGGTGATCTGGTCGGAGACGAGGTCATCTAGTAGTCTCCGGGATGCTGGCAGATCTATCCATCGTTGTGCCCCTCTCCGGAGCCACCAGTAGAAAACTCGGGGCCTCTCCCCGTCAATCCTTGTCAGTGGAAGCCCTATCGGCCTCTGCACCATGATGTGCTCCCAGCACCAAACCTATAGTAGCGATGTCATAACCAGACATCGGCCGCCCTTGTACACGACCCCATGCAGGATCCTATACAATCTGTAGAGTACAAAGCTCCCCCAAGCAAATCTGTATCCGTGGTCTCTCATGTCATAGACCACATCTGTCAGTAGCCATGGTATCCTGCATCCACTCTGGTGGCATAGCAGAAGTCCACCTACCACCCCAGCCAAAACCCGTGTGAGTCTAGATGCCCCAGGCATCTGGCGTAGCGACTCGATATTCACTCCGCCCTTCTCCAGGGCGAAGCTCGGATCGCCACATAGTCGCATCATCACGTGGCCCTGATTGGCCATGGGAGTGATCAGCCATCCTTGTATGGGGATCCTCAAAATCCTCCATACATCCTCCAGTGTGGGAGTCATCTCCCCTATCGGTAACCGAAAATAGGAAGAACCCAGATACCACCTCTCTGCTAGGGTCGTCAATAGCCCCATATCTGTAGAAACCTGTGGCATCTCTGCCACATCTGCAAGCCGGCTCGAGCCGGATCTCGCTCTACCGAGATAGAGCGGCCAAGTCATCCCTCAACCCGCCATATTTCCATTCTCTGCTCTTTAGTAATCCTCTCTGCAACATAAACAAAATCAACAATAAAAATCATTAATTAAAAATACAAGTCAAAATAAGTTCAATTTTATAAATGATGATATCATCCACAATTGGACGATATCATCCCAAATTTGAGCAAATTCATCTCCGATTTTGCATGAGGGAATCATCCCTTATTGGACGAAATCGTCCCCCTATCGCCGATTTTGCCCTTGGACGAAATCGACGATTTCGATGAAATCGAGACGATTTCGTCTCGATGACGTCGACGGCCCAAAAATGGCCATGATGCTCAAAAATCAAGCAAATCTAGTCTAAAAAGCATGAAATTCTAAAGTAAAGCATTCTAAATTCAGTTTAGACCCTTACCCGTAGCCCGCACCGGACCTCTGTCGATCTGTGCGCTGTCTCGACCATTTTTGTCTCCAGAGCTCTAAAAACTAGAAAAATGAACAGTAACAATGAATTAGGGTTTTACCCTATTTTTCTTAATTTTATTCAAAAACACTTAAAACATTTTTAAAATTTTGCTTTTTCGCGTTTTTACCTCAAACGTTCGATTTGGGTAAAAACACGGAGGGGGCACCATAGTAAGTCGTCGTACGATTCGACCTAGAATCGTCGCCTAAAAATGGGAATAATTTTTGCTTTCTCGTAAATCGAGAAGAACTCATCTTTAACGCATTTTCTTCAGAAAATTCGCTAAAGAGGGGGCAAAATGTAGCACCCTAAAATTGGCGTAATAAAACCTTAATAATTACAATTACTCTAGTAAATAATTCAAATTCAAATTTTAACCCCCAAAACCGCTCCTAAACCACCGCTTAACCCGTTTCCTCGTTTCCCATGCCATTTTTAGAGTTTGTTTTGACCGTTTGACGATATCGTCGTCGATCAGACGATATCGCCTCAGATCGGACGATTTCGTCTGGGCTAGGACGTCCAGACGATCTTGTCCCAAAACTGATTTTTCACAATTAGCCTCTGTTCCAACGGCGTCTCTAATCCGGGCAGAAGCGTGTCTGCGCCGTTAGAGACCCTCCCCCGTTGGAGATCTCCCAAATTGGGATGATCTCCAACCTCCTAACCTCCCTCCTAAGCCTATTTAAACTTAGGACTCCCCCTTGGCATCCCCCTGGCTGAAATTTCCTGTAACTTGACTTTACACGCACTAAAACATCTTGAATTACCATCTGCACTTGTCCTATCCAAATTTTGTTGTAGGAACCTTGTTATTCTTCAACCGGAGCAAGCTCAGATCGTTGCAGACGATCCTGTTCAATTCGAGATGATTTCGTACCAATCCGAGATGATTTCGATTGCAATCATCATTGGGGGCAATCAGTGCCCAGAGTTTGCATTTTTCTCTTCTCATCTGTTGTTTTATTCTATAGCTAGTCAGTTTATTTATTATTTTATGCTATTCTGCATCTTGGAGTTCACCCATATAGTTTAATTGCATAATAAGGTCATGATTAGCTATTAAAGTGTTGCAACTCACTTGCATTTCTATTTGGGATTATCTGTTAACATCCTTATTGTCATTTTACATCATTATCCTCTATTAGCATTGCTGCATTTTTTGTATTTTGTGTCTATTTCTCTGTTTGCAGGTCTCTGACGAATTCGTCAGATCTCAGACGATCCTGCAGGTCGGAGACGATTTCGTCAAATTCCAGGCGATCCTGTCTGCTTCAAGAATCAGAACCTCCATCAGACATCCGGATCAGGTATGGCTCTGTAATTTAGCTTTTTCTCTCTGTTTCTGTTCATATTTGTTTGTTGTATTTCATTTAGTCTGCATTTTCATAATAGAACAACTTAGATTCATTTGGCCAAACCTAGGACTCGAATGTTTAAAGATAAAACTGAACACATTAAACACATTCCCAACCTAGGCGTGGAAACTGCCATTCAAACGTTTCTTGGTGAACCCACCATCCATCGAAAAATCACCATAATACACCTCCCCCGAGAGGCGGGACCTTCGCAAGGCCTCTCAGTCCGAGGTACCGCGCCATCCTTTTCACATCCCCCTTCCGGGCACGGATCCTATAGCCTGAAGGTAAGGGTGTGAAAAATTTGGAGCGATACAAGGAGACATTACAAATATTACAAAATTTATAGTTCAACAGAGAACTTTATTGGCATGATCTTCCTAGATGGCAAATTCCATGAAATCCACTGTGAGTAATCCACCATGGTAATCTAGCTCTACAACTTGCTGGTTTTTTGATGGCAGTTGGAGTTCAAGTAGTTGCAAACTACATCTGATCCATTGATCATTCTTGGAAACTCCATTCCATCGTAGATTTACAACTGCTCTAGTTTTTGATCTTGAAAACCCTCTAATGCTTCATATTCCCACCTTATAATTGATTGCTCTGATCTGACAAGATTCCACCTTTATATGTAGCAATAGTGTTTAAAGAATCTAGATCGTTGATCTTCATCATGAATGAATATGATTAAACCTTTAAAAATACTCTACAAATTGGTAGGGAAGAATGATAAGACATTCTACACTTTTTAATCTCTAACATCATCTTTAGTAGCTTTGATTCTACAAAATCAGATTCTGTTGTGAAATGCATTAAGGAGCAAGAAGAATGAAATCCCTTGTCACTTTGCTACTTTAACTTCTTTATTTATTCTTCTGCATCAAGCAAATTATAATCTACACAAAAAAGTATATTGACATCATCTTTACCTTAGTCAGAATGTGGAATCGCCAACCGATACTTGAAGTAATGTAAAATAGTCTTTGTTACCTTTCTGCACCTTTTGCAGTGTTTTCAACATTTATGTCACCATTACACACCAAAATAATCTTGGAAATCAGTGGAATCAAACTTGTCGACACTTAGTTGCTAGAACATGAAAAAAATAACAATGATCACCATTCCACACTTTTTATCGTGCTGACATCATATTCACCCAATTTTTTTTTGGAATTGGGACTCACCTAGAATTCGCCACCAAATACACTTAAAACTGAGTAGAATGGAACTTTAGCTTGCTAAGGTAAAAAAACACTAAGTGTTGAGCAAAATTGAGAACTCTCATTGAGGATCTGCTCCAAAATACTCTATATCCTCAATGGAATAGATATTTCATACCTTAGAATAAAATCTTCAATGTTTTCTAAGGATGTGGCCATTTTAGGACTACATTCTAGTGCCTCCTAGGTGGATTTGCTTACAAAGCCATTCAAAATCAGATTCTTATCCATTGGTAATCAGGAGTCAAAATTGCTTATCTTCAAAAGAATATTTTAAAGAAAAATATCCAAAAGAACATTACCCTTTGAATATACTCAGAGGATAACTTCTCACATGGAGATCATGTCGTAAACATAAATTCCTCTACCACTTCTTCAAAGAATATTTCAAAGAATAATTTCCATATGAACACTACCCTTTGAAAACTTTATGGTCATCTTCGAGGATAAACGTTTATATTGAGACCATGCTAGAAACATAGATATCTCTATCATTCCTCTCAAAATTGCTCCAATTCTTTAACAAAAATACAACTATGCTCTCCTTATAAATCCTGTTCACAACTAATTATATGAATACCTTCACACAAAACTATTGTTATCTACATCTCTCTGACCCCATGCTTTTATTATTTCCTTCTGACAATGTTAGAGTAAAAATAAATCAAATAAAAACAAAACTTTTACATGACTACATATGTAAAAAATAAGAATGCTAAACTTGTGTACCTTCTGGGTCTGCAACAGATCTATCTAGCTCTTATTCTTCTTGTCGAGCCTCTTATTTAGCATTATCTTATTTCTCTTGCTCATTTTCTTCCTTAGGTGAAGTTTACTCTTTATTTTCTTCTTCTATATTATTACCAAACAACTACACCATTAGCTTCAGGGTATACAAGGCCTATTTCCAAAATGCTTCAAAGGGGTTAGAAGTTTTCTTTAGATACTTATGAATGTAATGTAGCTCACTGATGTCCTCATAGTTTGAAGCACTTCCTTTGTTTACCAAGTCTTCCATTAGATATTCGAGCCTGGTAAAATTAATAATCATCTGTGAAGCATACTCCTAGTCAATTGGCTCTTCCATAGCATCAATATTAGACTCATCTTGCAAGATCTCATCAGTACTCTTCTTGATTTCTTCTACTAATAACAGAGAGTTATATTCCATCCATAGACCTTTGAAACCATTCTGAATTATTTCCTTATTTATATCCACTACATACCTAATCATATTTTCCACTTTATCAAATAACAACCAAGCCTTTTGGAGGGCTTTGTGCTTCTTCACCATAACTCTGGTAGCAATTCTAGCAATATTCCACTCCTTTTTAGGAATAGTCTTAGCAGAGTTGCTCAACCTACTACATACTAGTTTATAAATTTGCTCAATTGGAATCACCATGGGTTGCAACTCTCCAATGAAACTATCAAGATATTTTCGAATATTTTGGAGCAGGTGGCTAGCATCATCCATATAATCAACAATAGGCTACATTTTTGAGCATTTTTTTTAGAACTTTATAGAGAAATTCATTTCTCACTTTCTTTAGCCCAACCTTGGAGAAACCTAAAGACTTAGCCTTTTCAATTTAATGCTGCTTCTTCAAACTCTGTATTTCCTTAGCTTGTTCTTGATTTTTCTTCTTCTACTCCTCTATTTTCTCTTTGAGCTTATTAGCCTCTTGAAATTTATCCTACCAGTTCTTTGCTTCTTTTTTCAGAGCCTTCTCCATTTGTTTTTGAATGTCAATAGTCTTTTGAAGATTTTCTATTTTATTTTCCAAATTGTCCACATTTTCTTTGTATATATCATTTTTCACATAAAAAGTATCCAAGTGAGCTTTGGCCATGACCAATTCATCTTCTACAGGTAGTTGTTCAATATATTTTGTATATTATTTTATGTGATAATCATGAATAGTCATATCATTTTTAGGCTTTCTCACAAGGGGAATCATGGATCTAGATATCCTTTGCCTTGAAAATGGATCAACAAACATGCTTCTCCTCTTTTTGGCCATTATCTTGGAAGGTTTGGATAGCTTCTCTACCCAAAAATATTGAATTTTCTATGAAGCTTCCTGCTCCTTTTGCAAAATTGCTTGGGTAGGGTAACTCACAAGAAGAGGAGAAGAGACTATAAGATATGCAAGAGTAGAATCAACAATTTATAACAATTGGGGATAATTATCTACCACGAAATTTTTGACCATAATGGAAGGTGTTACCACTACTACTATTGCAATTGGTAGACTCATGGAAACTAAAGAAAAACTTACAACAGGGTGAGTGGGTGTGCTCGAAATAGTTTATTTGCTAGATGATGGAGGTGGTTGCAATGGCAAGGATGGAAATATGAGAGATGATGAATAATTAATTTGAGTTGACATTGGAGGAGATGGGTTGGTTTACCCCTTAGTACTGACTGATGAAACAGGGGGTGAACTATGAGGAGGAGAAGGCACCTTTGTTTCAATCTCTTGCTCAGAAAGGGAGGGAGATTTATTTGGGGAATATGAAGGAGGAGGAGGAGAAGAGGGGTTAGAGACCATACCTTCACCTACTCATGTAGGGTGTTATGGAGCTATCTCTATGTTTTGTTGCTACACTTGTATCAATTCTTTTGCATCTGAAATAGGGGTTTCTTTAACAATTTTCTCCTTATCCAACTTCTATTTCTTGGAAATCTCCTTCTTAGCTCTTTTTAGTCCCATTTTGGCCTTTCTCCGGAAAACTTGAAAGGATACTAATTTCTCATTTTCTATATCTTATTTAGACAATCCTTCCTGTAGTGGTTCCTCCTATAATGTATATTTAGAAATAGGATTTAATTCCACTATTGCTACAGCGATGAAACTTAAATGTGTGAACACAAAGTCCTTATATTTCTTAGTCCAATATATATCTATATCTGAGGTCTATACAACCAGGAATAGGTGCTTGGGCCTACATTTTATCTGTATGACTGGAGTATTGATAACCCTTTCATCAAAATAGTGCATCTTACTCATAAATTGTGCCCCTTTTGGAATTTTCTCTATTTTCTCAGTTGAAGGCTGAAAAATCTTCAAAACTTTAGTAGTAGTCAAAGGAGCATCAGGTTCCTCTTCTTGAACTTCTTCTTGTGAATATAGGGATGAAGAATCTGACCCTTTTTATGACTTCTTATAAATTAGAACTGTATTCCTTGGGTATTTTGCTTTCCAAGTCATGACATTCTTGTCATATTTATCAAAAAAATCAATCATTTTTCAATCCAAACTTGGATTTATCTTTACCAATATTGACTCTCATCCTCCACCAGTCTGATATCTTGGATTCATTCCATTTTTTCTTTCCCTCTACCTCATTGTCAGTAGATTCTTGAGATTGAGGGTCTATTTTCTTATCTTTTTTGTCCTCAACTTCTTTGATGATCGACTCCTTCAATCGATGTTTTGCATTATTGTCTAGATCAAAATAAAAAATTTGTTAATATAAGTCCAACCATGGAGGAATTTGATCCATATTTGAAATATTTGAGCATTTTCCTTGTTATTTTTTCCCTGTTCAAAATGAGGCCTGGGTTTTTTCTCAAATTTATAGGTCTTTTCTCCATTCAGGGCTATGTTCCTCTTGTGGAATACATCATCTGGGTCATAACTCCATCTATGGGGAATGTAAAATAGGCCCAAAATATCCAGGTATTGGTCAATTTGTTCACCTTACCACTTATTGGTAACAATTATATCATCAACATTACGTTAAGTCAACAAACACCTACTTTTCCTTCCAAAACAATAGTTTAAATTTATAAAATCAGCTTACCTCAAGTATTATAAGGTGAATAGCCTATCTGTAACAAAATGGGGTAGAAGAAAAGGCTTACCAGTGAAGCCATACAGTATAATTATTGTACCATCTATTAGGAGGTACCAATCGTCTTCCTTGACTCCTATTATTAACAATTTCTTGGACAAAAGAGGTAACCTAGGGCACTCCTCGTACATTATATTTAGTGCTAGACCTAAAAATTCCAAGTTGAATTTATACATAGACTCAGTGCTTATCAAATGAGAATTCCAATATTAAATAGGTTGTTCTTGTCCTTGATCAGAATCCAGGACATCATATCTCTTACAGTAGCAAAAAAACATCCACATCAAGCTTAAGTAATACCAAAAGCAATGTGTGTTAGAACCTCTTTTCATTCTCACTAATTGCTCATGTATTCTTTGAGCAAGGAAAGCCAGCCAATAAAATAAAATAACCCTAATGCCCTTTTGTTATGCATCCTCAACATACATCCTTTCATTTGAAATGTAGTATACAGTGACTATTTTCCAATCATTCACCATTTTAATGAAATCCAAACCCTCCATACAAGCTAACATAAAATATAGATTTGGATTAGAAAATTGGTCAATAGGTATTGGAAGTTCAAGAATTTTATCCTACTCTCTTATATTTCTAAATTGGAATTGAATCCACATTTCTATATCTTTCTTCTCTTTCGAAACCATTAATGAAGCATAAACCCTAGATTATTCCGCTATATCAAATTGTTTAGGCTCTAAGGGTGGACTCACCCCTACGGTAAAAAAATCATGACAAAGCTCTTTGGTAATAGTGAATAGTGGAATGCCATTAGAATTTTTCACTATCCTCTTCTTAGGGTCGTAAAGTTTAATCATCGCAAAAACCAACTTAGGGCAATGGTGAACAAAATCATAGATGTAAGAAAATAAGAAGGATTTTATAGCTACGATACCTTGTGGTCGAATCGGTCCCCCTTCGAAGTATATGAATTTGAAATTCCTTCTCAAGAAAGTCCTCCTTACTTGGGTCATTATTGTGTCTACAAATCACTTGGTCTATTACACATGGTCGTCTAGCTCTGCTCCCATTTTTTGTACTTCTGTTAGCACTTTATTTGGAGCCATTTTTGCAAGATTTTTTTTCAAATATTCTCTTTGGAATTCATATATGATGTTCAACTATCATTTTTCTTTATTTCACTTGGTTAATGCTATTATTTGTTGAATGAGTAGATTTCTACATTTTTGGCACTTTCAATTTCTCATGCATGCACATCCTCTGCCAATAATGCGACCACTACGCGAACTGCCTGTTGGCATGCTTTTCAAATGGAATTCATTTCTTTCGGTGGCTTGGAGGTACCATTCTAATTTTTGATTGGTCAAAATTCAAACGTCATCCATACCTTTGCAATGTCACTTTGTCCTTTTGCTTTTTTTTATTGGAGTGGCACAGGAAACTCAAAACATTAATTTACGAATATTTTTATCTTTTTAGGAAGTGGCACGATGTGAAATCTATTTTTTGCTCAAAAATAGACTTGATATCCAACAAATTGAAAGCCTTTACTATTCCGCTACCACTTTAGTCCTTTTAAGTGTGAAATATAATGCATGCATCATATTTTTGGTACTGTAGTTCATTTGATTTTAGATTAGAGCTCACTCATGATTTCGCTGCTCCTTAGTACATTTGAGTGTGGAATAAAAACTTACTACATCCTTGGAACACTTAGCTTAATTTGAATTTTTTTTTCTTTTATTTCTATTTTTCTCTTTTTTTAATACAACATGCTATCAAAATAAAACATGATACAAAGTGCAAAAAAATATGATACAAAGTATGCACATATATTACAATGAGCTTATATTTAAATCAAAATAGAGTTTAAGATGAAAATCATTAACCAGAATCAGCTGTATGTTTCCATCTAGATATATATATATATATATATATATATATATATATATATATATATATATATATATATATATATATATATATATATATATATATATTTGATTGGTTAAAAGGGTGTTGAAAGGTCCCTGAACCTTGTACAAGTGTTTTTTACATGTTTTCCAAACCGACCGAGGAGGCCCAAGAGCTAAAGATCAAAGAAAAAGCAAAACACCACAAGAGGAAAGGTGTCGCGATATCGCGACCAGTTGCATTTTCGCGGCCCACAGCATAGGGAAAAAGCAAGGAGGAAAAGATGTCGTGATATTGCGACATGTTGCACCGTCGCAACCAAAGGAGGAAGAGATGTCGCGAAATCACAACAAAAAGCAGCATCGTGGCCGAAGGAGAGAAAGTGTCGCGATATCGCGACATGTTGCAAGGTTTCTGCCAGAAGAGAAGAAGTGTCACGATATCATGACAAGTTGTGTCGTCACAGCCAGAGGAGGAAAAGTGTCACGAAATCGCAACATGTTGCATCGTCGAGGCCCAAGAAGAAAATATGTCATGATATCGTGACATGTTGCATTGTCACGGCCAAAGGAAAAAAGGTGTCACGATATCATGACAT
Organism: Wollemia nobilis; assembly: GCA_028583015.1. Lineage (NCBI taxonomy): Eukaryota > Viridiplantae > Streptophyta > Pinopsida > Araucariales > Araucariaceae > Wollemia > Wollemia nobilis. Next base: position 55,087 of record JAQPPZ010004379.1, on the reverse strand, counting down.
GTTGCATTATCATGGCCAAAGAGAAAAAGTGTCGCGATATCATGACATGTTGCATTATAATGGCCAAAGAGAAAAGGTGTCACGATATCACGACATGTTGCGTTATCGTAGCCAAAGAGAAAAAGTGTCACGAAATCATGACAAGTTGCATCATTGCGACGAAGGAGAAAAAGTGTCGCGATATCATGACATGTTGCATCATCACGGTCAAAGAGAAAAGGAGTCATGATATCACGACATGTTGCGTCATCACGACCAAAGAGAAAAAGTGTCGCGATATCGCGACATGTTGCATTATCGTGGTCGAAGAGAAAAGGTGTCGCGATATCGTGACAAGTTGCGTCATCACGGTCGAAGAGAAAAAGTGTCACGATATCACGACATGATGTGACATCGCGGCAAAAGAGAAAAAATGTCGTGATATCGTGACATGTTGCGTCATTGCGGCCAAAGAGAAGAAGTGTCGTGATATCGCGACATGTTGCAACATCGCAACCAAAGATAAAAAGTGTCACGATATCGCGACATGTTTCCATCTAGATATTCAAGCTATAAAACATTGGTCTTTTTAACCTCTACTATCTTGAAAGGGCCATCCCAAAAAGAGTCAAACTTTTGATGATGTCCTGGTTTAGATCTTTCAACATTCCACCTGAGTGCAGAGTCTCCAACCTGGAATTTCCTGAACCTTGCCTTCTTTTCAAACCATACCTTGATGTCCACTAAATGCTTTTGAAATTTCTCATAGTCCTAATTTCTCTTATATTCTAACTACAACAGGTGTGTCAACCTTATTTCCATTGGATTTTCCTTAGATTCCTCTTCTATGTTTATTAGTTTGAGAGATGGAATTTCCAAATGGACAGGTAACACTACCTCCTTGCCATATACTAAGGCATAAGGAGAATTATTGATGGAATTCTTAATAGTAATCTTGTCTACCCATAAATCTTACTCCAACATTAGGTGCCAACTTATTTTATTCCCCTCGAGTGATATCTTCAAAATCCTTAACAAGTTTTTGTTGGTAGACTCTACAAGTCCATTCCATTGAGGGTAGTAATTTGAAGTACTCTTAATGGTGATGCCATACTAGAAAACTCAATATACTTGGCTCTTATGAATGCTAGTTCATTGTCACTCACCAAGGCTTTTGAAACACCAAACCTTGAAATCAAGCTTTCCATAAAATTGATCACTACTTCCTAGTCTGATTTCTTCATAGGAATAGCTTCTACCCATCTGGTGAGGTAGTTTATAGCAGTCAGAATGTACTTATGCTCATCTGAATAATGGTTTTTGATGAACCTTATAAATTCCAACCCCCATTTTTGAAAGGGCTCTTTTATTTGTATTGGCTTAAGGGGAATGAAGCATTCCTTGTCCTCCCTACATGGATCTAGAATTTTTCACAGGATCTAGTGACTTTGAAGGTGTCAACAAATATATTAGGCCAATAATAGCCTGATATAATGATTTTCAAAGCTATAACTCTACCAAATAAATACCCTCCAGATGGTCCTCCATGAAACTCCTCTATAACCTTTTGTTGTTGCTCATATTTTAAGCACTTAAGGAGAACTCCATCAAGGTTCATTTTGTATATACCTTCAGGAAATAAGACATACTTAAAATCCTAAAGTCTATATCTTCTTCTCTATGATGCATTAATATCAGGAGGGCATACCCTAATTTTAAAGTACTTGATCATCTGATCTACCCAATCAGATTCACTTAACTATAATACTTCAGTTTGATCATATTATATTGCCTAACAAGATGTCATTTCAATTGATACCACTGCTTCTGTTAGACCTTGGCATAGGGCCCTACCTCTCACCAAATTGGTAGGATGGATTTCCATATCATATTCTTGGATTTTTGTGATACAAACAGCTTTATTATCTCCTAGTTCACCTTGCAAAATAAAGCTTCTTACATCAGGATGAATAACATAAACCAAAGTCTTACTTTGAACAAAATACTACCTAAATTTTTTCAATGATTTCATTACAAAAATACTTATTTCTCAATGAAATTATATTTGACCTGGTAATCATGGAGATTCTAGCTCCAAAATAATATGGGGTTCTCCTCTCCTTGATCATTCTTCTAGGTGAGCACTGATTCATAACTTTTTTCCTTGCATTTATAGGCCTTTGCTTCGGCCTAAAAGGTTTTACATTAGGCTCTAGCTTAATGGTGTGTTGGATAATTTTTTTGTCATATAATTTGAGGTCTTCCTATGACCAAGCTACAATGTCTTGGTACTTTAGACATAAATCCTTGATATCTTTTTCTTCCTCTGGTGAACATCATATTCCAACCTTGAGCTTCTTTTCAGTTCCAAATTCAACTTCTTTATAATTTTTTTCATTGACTTCCATGGATCTGATATTTTTCCTATCTTCATTGTCAAACAAGCTCTCCAGAGTAACCAAACATCTAGATATGTGATTGTTCTTAAGTTGGATAACATATTTTTGATAAATTTCCTTTGTATTTTCCTCTTGAATAGTCTATATACAGGCTTCTCTCACCAGAAAATCAATTATTTGTTCATCACTTTCAAAGACCTACCTGAAAATCTACTTATCTGGCACTATAGGCCTAAAAATAATTTTGACTCCCTTGTCTTTCTTAACTCATATGTCTATAGAAAGGGTTGAAGTTAGATCCCCTTGATACTAAGGAATCTGCAAAGGCATTTTTTCTCTAAGAATAAATTTTATGTTTAGGGCATCAAAGGATTCCATAAAATCCCATACCCTATTTCTATATGCTTTTAGGTAATGGTGTTTATTGCTGAACCTTTCTATTACCTGATGGATGATCAACTCAGAATCACCATATATGTTCAGGATCTTAATACCCATGTTTTTAGCTTGCATCAGTCCAAGGCATAGAGCCTCATATTCTAAAATGTTATTTGTGCATGACCATATTAATCTATAGGTATAACTCTTTGTCCCTTCTTATTGGGACTGTAATACCACACCAACACCAACACCGTTTCTACATATGTCATCATAAAAGTACATGGTCTATACTTTCATTTCTCTCAAAGACTTATTAGATATAGTAGGAACTTTCCTCTATGATTATGTAGAAATACTGTATGTGCCCATACTTGTCCCAAACTAACTGTAATATTCACTGAAATGTAACTCATATTTGATTTATAGCTCTTCAAACTTTTCCACGATCTCAAATTCTTCAAGAGAGGTGAGATTGCACATGTCCTCTTCAATTTTTTTTAATGTGGTAAGACACATACTTTTTAGGTGTTATCCTTATCTTCTTTTATTTGTAGGGAATGACCATTCTAGAATAATCCATATACATGCATCCACCTACTTTATAGTGAACTCTCTTAAAAGGCATAAGCTAAAGTAGGGCTCTAGGTCAACCACTACTATTTCTTGTACTATAGTTACCTCAAGGGCTCTAGGTCAACCACTACTATTTCTTGTACTATAGTTACCTCAAGGGCTCTATGTAGCCTCATCAAGATATCTTTTATCACTCCTACTATCTTCACAGATGTTCCATCTAATTACAGTACTCCAAAATAGGATCGGGTATACTCCATACCCATATCCTCATAGATTTATTTAGGTATAACTGTAGTTGATGGTCCTTGAGTCAATCATACAATTTCAGACTACCCAACCTTCCATCCTTAGAGAGATAAAAATGAGGGGGTTTATTCTTTAAAATAGCAAGAGATATTTCTTTCTTTTTAAAGGGTATACTAATAATTATGGTGGCCTACCTATTCTATGGATACTTGTTGAGAGAAGCTTTAAGCAATTCTATCTGGTCAGGAATGAAGAGAGTATCATATAAACTAGCTTTCGATGGTATATTCTTCATTTATTCCATAATATTGTATTCAGACTTAGCCAAAGTGGGTCTCTCAGGCCTTATTTCTAGTTCACCATATTTTCTCTTATATTATTGAGTGGATTCTATTATTTGTCTTTTGGTAATAGAAGGGAATCTAAGCCTATCTTGAGCTTCATCCTTGGGCCTCATTCTATCTCCCTCAGTTTCTTTCTCAAATCTCTTGGAGAGACTGTTTTATTTTTCTTTGGCTTGGGAAATAGGGAAAGTATCACTGCTTTGGGGTGGAACAATCTTTTTTTGATAAGGAACCTAAAATTGACCCATCTTCTATGGATCAATTTGCAATATTTTCTTACTTGACCTTATCATAATATCAATAGGGCCATTGTCATCAGGCTCTTTTCTAACCATGATTTGGTTAGGTTGCCATAGCATGTTCACTCTTCCATTTTTATTTCTTTCTACTTGATCCATAGCTTGCTAAACATGGTATTAGTATAGAACAAAATATAATGAATCATGAGGATAATTACAAACCAAACACCAGACATTCACTAGACTTATCTCTAAAGAAACCTCATGCTCTTCATAATATGCATTTACTCTGACCCTAGTTCTATTACTAGGACCAGGTCTTTGATCTTTATTCACATAAGTAAATATCATTTCTTGAGACCTCTCCATCTCTCTTTTATCCATTGAATTCATTTTATTGCTAAGAGTTTTCAAAGTATTATGTATATCAATGATGACAAAAAACTCTTGAGGAGCCTGAGAAGGAAATGGAGGGAAAGGAATTATAGTAGATGGTGATTTTGGTTGAGGAATAGGAGTCATATGTGGAAATGGGGATGACAATAGAGGAGGGTCCATATAAGATGAAGTAGTAGCTTGGCTTTGGATATTAGTGGTTTCCAAATTGTAAGGTAGCATTACTTTGGGAGGTAATCTCCCCACATTAATTAGGACATTTTCTGCATGAGCATCTGCATTATAAACTCAAGGGAATGTTTCCACCCCATATTTTTGGGTTTTTAGGCCTAGCTTTGATCGAAGATCTCTGATATAATACATATAAGTAAGGCATGAAATTTGTCTAGCTACAAGGGGAATTCTCTTCCAGGTTCTGCTAAACCTCAAATTAAAATCTGAGATAATTTCTTGTTGATGTTTTTACATAGATGTAAACTGATTAAGCAAGGAGAAAGGGTCAATAAATTCATTAAATTATTCCACAAAAGGCTCAACCAATGCTTCCCATGAGGTGATGGTATTGTCCTCAAGAATCCTAAACCAACACAAAATATTTCGTCTAAAGGACAGGGCTAGGATTCTCACAATAACATCCTCATTCATTATATTATGGATTATTATCAAATTCAAATTATCATGATAGTACACATATGTAATATTTCTAGATCTATCATAAGTGGGAATAGCCTTGGACACAGTTTGAGGAATATCATGCATTTGGGCTAATCTAAGGGGGTAAACTATTTTCCAACTGGGATACTTTTGTAAAGGCTTACTTGGGGCTGCATTTCCTACCATGTTTCCAGGTGTATGTCCTATTGGAGGGTTTGTGGGATTAAATGCAAGATTTTACTTAGGAGGTTCTTCTTTTGAATGAAAATATTGATTCAAATTTCTTATAACATTAGACCCTCTATAAGGTAGCTCACAGTAGAAATAAGAGTTAGGATTATTTATTTTGAATGACCTGGTATACATGAAAAAAAATGGTCTACATGGATAATTCTTTTCTAGGTTTAAAGACCAGGGATTCACCAAGTGAATTTACTATTCTCTACTTAACAAGGTCAATAAAATTCACCAAATATTGATTCCTCCATGTAGAGATAAAACAATAACTCATATTATGGGGTTTTGTGTTTCTTGTAAACTTGTCCCACTAGGTGTGCCAAAAATTTTTGGGCACCGAATTGACATCAAGTTTTACTTGACACTACGACTATCTATCTTCCACTTTTCTATCTAGTCTTACACTTGATAGTCATAGGTCAACACTCAATATTGTATGGACCAAAGGCAACTTCAATCCAACCTCCAGATTAGGTTGGTTCCTTGTCAACTTATAATGGTGTTGACACAATTAAATCTCAATTAGGGTTTTGAGAAAAGAGTTAGAAAAGATTTTGGATTAGAGATATTATGCAAAATAATGGCCAAATAGGCTAACATCATAGGAAACTACATAAAAACCTCCCACAAACTTTTTCTAGTGTCCCATCACTGAAGATTAACATCATCCAAACCCATGAAATATTCATACATTACAACACAAATAGAGATATGTTGCAAAAAGCAATTCTAGCATCTAATATTGATAATCCAAATTAGGAGAATAGACCAATATTTAGATTTAACATAAATAAACTTCCTAAAAACATAGATCTAACTATGAACATATTTTAATTACTCTCACAACTAGTAATCCAATAAGTTAGAATGAAATAACCACTAAAGTATTGATATAAATGTAACTCACAACTTTGAATCTCTTTCACAAAGATAGCAAATATAACAAATTTTGAGTCTAAAATTAGAGTAATGCTCCTTCCATTAGTTCACAAGAATATTTACAGTAGGGCAAGCAAACACACTAGATTCAAACCTTAAAAATGAGGGTTCGACCTTTATTTATTGTTTATCAAATGAAAGAAATTGAGGAGACATTACAAAGATTACAAATTTACAACTCAACAAATAGCTTTGTTGGCATTATCTTACTAGCTGGTGAAGTCCAAGAAATTCATTGTGAGTAATCCGCCATGGCAATCTAGCTCTGCAACTTGCTATTTTATTGATGGTAGTTGGAGTTCAAGTGGTTGCAAACTACATCTGATCCATTGATAATTCTTGGAAGCTCCATTCTGACGCAAATCTACAATTATTCTGGTTATTTATATTGAAAACCCTCTGATGCTTCATCTTCACACCTTCCAACTAACTGCTTTGATCTGGTAAGATTTTGCCTTTATATGTAGTAATAGTGTCAGCAAAATCTAGACCGTTGATCTTCATCATGGAAGTCTATGATTAAACCTTCAAAAATGCTCTAAAAATTGGTAGGGAAAAAATGAGAAGCCATTCCACATCTTTAGTAGCTTTGGTTTTGTGGGATTAGATTCCAACATGAAATGCACTGATGAGCGAGCATAATGAAATCCACACAAAAAAGTATGTTGATGTCATCTTTACCTTAGTCAAAATGCAAAATCACCAAACTACACTTGAAGTAATGTGAAATAGTCTTTGTCACCATTCCATACCTTTTGTAATTATTTTGGACTTTATGTCACCATTCTACACTAGAATACTCTTGGAACTCAGCGAAATCAAACTTGTTGATACTTAGTCACTGGAACATGCAACAAATAACAATGATCACCATTTCACACTTTTTATTGTGCTGACAGCATCTTTGCCGAAAAGTTTTGAGAAATCGGGACTCAATTGGAATTTGCCACCAAATACACTAGGAATCAAGCATAATGGAACTTTAGCTTGCTAAGGTAAAAGAACACTAAGTGTTGAGCGGAATTGGGAACTCTCATTGTAGATCCGCTCCAAAATACTCTATGTCCTTTGCGAAATAGAGATTTCATACCTTAGAATAAAATATTCAATATTTTCTAAGGATGTGGCCATTTTGGGCCTACAAATACTATGCTTTATATCTCCCCTTTTATCATTTGCAAAAATAAAATCCCAATACTATGCCTTATATCTCCCTTTTTATCAAATTTAATAAAATAAAATTTATAAATACCTTGCACAGTCGCATATGGATTTGATCCCTTAACCTCTAGAAGTGCAACACCCTAACTTGGGATAGTGACCAGCTACACTAATGTAACACATGAAATCAAAAGGTGTACAAAAATATTTAATTCCTTTGGTGCTCTATTTTCAATTTTTCAACAAAATGGTGTCAAAGAGATTCGAACCCTTAACCTCCTACATAATAGCGCTCCACAAAAGCTAGGAAACTAACTAGGCTACCCCAAAAGATGGAACCAAATGTGCCAAAATAATATTTAAATCCTTTGTAGCTCTATCTTCAACACTTCAACAAAATGATGTTCAAGATATTCAACCCCTTAACCTCTAGCAACACAGTGCCCTAGTGCGAGCTAGGCTACCGATTGGTCTAACCACTCGGTTGAGATAAAAGTGGCACAAACCAATGTTTAAAGTTTTCTTTCTATAGTGACACTACCAAAACCTATTCTCCTCTCCTTCCTCCTTGTTGTTGTTCTTCACTCGATCAATATTTTTTGAATTGCTTCACGTTTTCCAAAGTGAACTTAGGAGCTTATAATTATATGCTTCTTTGTGCGTGCCTGATGAAGTTGACCCAACATTTTTGAATATTTGAATTTTCAACCTTTTGCATGGTTGACCCATAATATTTAATTTACTTTTGCATGGTGCTCTTACGGAGGTCACTCATCATTTGAAATTTAAAACATTTGAATATTTAAATTTTAAACATTCAAACTTTTACACTATATTTAAATCCTTTGATTTAAATATAAATCCCATTCTTTAATATTTAAATATTTATTTAAATATTAAAGCATATAAGATCACTTTTGCTTTGATAATATTAAATCATATTTGAAGATATCTGCCTTGCATTTCAATGATAACTCATCATTTCAACCTTGAAGATATTTCTTCCTTTGACATCAATATTTCATCCTTGAAGATACTTCTACCTTTGACATCAATGACAACTCAATATTTCCAACAGGACAAATAGGTAATAGTGAATTAGGGAATAGTAATAGTAGTTTTGTGATAGATAACAATGAATCTATAACATCGAATAATAAAACCAAATGTGTGTAAGATATTACCAAGATAATTTGTTAAAAAGGAACCAAAAAAAGAGAATAATTGAAACCATTGTGGAAGACATGGATATGTGATAGAAAAATGTTGGGACCTCCATTGTTGTGAAATTCTTAAAAATCTTGTCAATATAAAGAAAAGAAAATAACAAAAAAAATGAATTATGGATGGATAAGCATGTATTAGTGGGATAAGATGAAAGAATTATTGTGTGGTTTCTATAGAAGGAAACCAAGTGTAGTGAAAAATAAAGTTTTTTGAATGTAAAAAATAATGTGAGTTTTCCCATAGAGAAGTGTGAAATAAATGATTTTAGTATCAAAATATTATGACCCAAGCACAACTTGGAAAATGATCTATAGTGAAATGAAATGAAATATTTTAATTACATTTACGAGACCCAAATATGGTTTATGGGACCTCAAAGGACTTGTAGAATCATGCTTATATGGAATATATTGAGGATGTGGATGATTTTAAAGTTATAATTTAGTGGTGATTTCCCAAAGGTGATGACCTTATGGCTATTCTAGTGGTTGATCTAGAGGTAGTGATAGTCAAGTGGCTACCTAAAGGTAATGTGATTCAGAGGTGACCCAAAGGAGACCTTGATGTATTGATGATCCTAAGATAGAGACCTAAAGGTATTGAATCAAATATAGATATAGAAAATTCATGAAAAGTAGACCTAGTGGATGTTACATAGATTCAATCGATCCAGTATCATAGGAGCCAAAGCCAATAAAGTGAAATACATCTAGAAAATGATGATGATAGAACCAAATCCAGATCCAAATAATTATACTTATACCAAATAATATAATACACGGGGTTCTAGAGAATATTACATTATTTGACATCCTGTAATTGTTTGATATTTTTAATTATTGGAAGATAAATTAATATTTCTCCTATAAGAGAAAATTGGAGAGACATATATCATGTTAGATTATGATAAGATGAAAAGATAATTGAAGGTGAAATTCTAAGAGCTATAGAATATCAAAGAGTCTTCTAAATGTAAAGAGACTCCATGATGTCTAAATTTACCTAAATACAATAGAATTGGTTTTGCAGATTTGTATGATAGTGTGAGAATATTATGAAATAAAATATTGTCATAGTGTGAAAATTATTTTTTCTCTTTTCACTACGTTATGCCTATATTTTTATTTGAAATATTATTTTGTTTATATCTCCCATCTGCTAATAACCTCTACATAGCTCTACAAAGAAAGAAAAACGATAGATTTCATTTTTACATGATCTATTTTTAAACATAGTAATATATAATATTAGTATTCTCTTTTGAAAAGTCCATCAAATGATTTTTCAAATCCTACAATACAATATGGATATGATAATGAATAAGAGAGAGGTCATTTGGGATTTATAATAATCAAAATAATTATAAAAAATATTCCTAAGATCTTTTGTTTTTTTTTTTTTTTTTTTTTTTTTTTTTTTTTTTTTTTTTTTTTTTTTTTTTTAATTTATTTTTTTTTTTTTTTTTTTTTTCTTTTTTTTTTTTATATATACATATATATATATATATATATATATATTTTTTCTCTCTCTCTCTCTCTCTCTCTCTCTCTCTCTCTCTCTCTCTCTCTCTCTCTCTCTCTCTCTCTCTTTCTCTAAAGTCTTTGATGAGTTCGAAATCAAATATTTATTCCAATATTTCCATTATGGTATATTGAACAAAAATTATATTTAAAAGCAAGTATAAAGTAGATAAATTCATTTGTTTGGTAGCACATCCCTTTTAATATTAATTAAAACAAAACGAGCATTGGAAAATAATTCAAACAATAAATAAAGGAATACACAAAATCATGTAGATTATTTTTATACATCCATTTACTTCCCATTATGGCACCTTGTCAAGTGGAATTAGTAAATTTTATGTAAATCTAAAATAAAAAAATAAATATAAATAAATCCAAGGCATATCTATATGAAATATGATTGGTATCTTACTTGTCACTTCACCTCTAAACTTACAAAGGCTCACATAATCAAAGGAAAAATAACTAGTCACCATAAAAATAATGTATTAAGAACATCAATATCCAAAAATAATTATCCATGAATAAAATAATCACTATAGCAATAAGAACATTCACCAAAGTGTCACTCATATTAATTGTAACCATTAAATAAGCATACATATAAACCAAATGGATCTCAAATTAGTAATGTAATGGGATCCCACTACAACATGGCCAAGAATGAGGAGTTGCAACCGAGAGCTAGATGGAATCCCAAGTGAAATAAAAATCCCTAGAACCATTGCTAGCCACAAGGAAGCCTATGAAAAAGAGTCATTAACCAATCATCATTAAAAATGGAAAAATATGCAAAGTGGATAAGCTAACCTTGTACTCAGCAAACCACAATGAGCATCTCATGACACTTTTGGTGGTAATTAATTTTGGCTTTGCCATCAATAATAGTCTATGAACGCTTTCAATGACAACTAGAGATATTTTACTAATGGTGAGAGTTGAATAAAAAAAATAGTTAGGGGACTACTAGAAAGCCTACCTATCATCTACATTTTTTTGGAATCAAGGTCCCTAACCGCCCATGCATCATATCTTCATATTACACATATGACACTTTGGTTTGGGAAAATCAATTGAGAAAAGATCAACTTGAGTGGGAAGAGGAGGAAGACTCATAAGAGCTCATCTTCAACATATACTTTCCCCATATTTAGTTAAGGAGATCACTTGATTTGATATATTTGCATCAACAAATCTAATAAAGCGGCTAATAAGATAGTAGATACATAGAGGACATAGAAAATGTTTAAAATTAGGAATCCCATGAACTAAAAATATTATTATCTGTAGAACCTTCAATAGAATTTCCTTAAAATAACTCAGGAAGATAAGAAGAAAAACCATATGGTAAGGAAAGAAATAAAATTATTAATCTACAGAGGCAATAAAATATTGAGATACAAACAATGTTATGGAAAGACCTTGTTCATAAATTTTCTTCTAATAAGGCTATGATTTCTAAGGGTGAGGAAGGAACTAGAAGATCAAAGGTTTCCAAGAGGCTTCATTGATTATGAAAAGTTTCTGTTAGAAATAGACTATTACATCATTTGGATTATGTATATATACCTTTCTTGGTACATACTTAGGACATTAGATTACTTTAAGGGGAATTTATCTAGTTACTACATGCAATGTAATAAATGTACAAATGTAAAAGTGCAAGTTGTACATGTGCAAGGTGTCCCTTGTACATCTAGGTAGAGTGTTAGCCAAAGAACTTGTTTCCTATATAAAGGGCCATAAATGTAGAGCAAGATATAGCAGTAGAAATATGTAGTAGTGTGATGTATTACGATGGCATGTAATATGCTCAATGCCCATTCTTGAGCTATAACTATATTCATGGAGTGTTCATTTCCTCCACATCTACTTTTGTAAACATCTCCATCATTTCTATTTATAGTATATTTTCAATCATCTCGTAGATTTACTTTATTTCATATTATTCTGCATCTTGTGTTTGTTATATCCTATTACATGCTACATCAAAAGCTAACAATGGTATCAGAGTCCTGGTAGGTCAATAGGGAAACCACCATTATAATTGATCCTGAGTTTTTTGAGAACCTGATACGCCATTGGATCAATCACTATCAAAAACTTAGAAGAGTCTTGGTGGTAGAATTAAGGAGAGCCACAAGTAAGGACATAATGAAATCTTAGATTATGGAATACTGAGATTGCATATGGCTAGAGTATTTCCATAGAGTTTCAAGGGAAAACTTGTGAAGACTAGGACTCATCACTTGATCCACTAATTTTATGAATCAACTAGTGAATCCCATCTAAGAGATCTGGAGAAACTAACCTAAAGGTTCTTTTATTATAGGGAATTAATACTAAGATGATTGGGACACCTCCTACAATAGAAAGCTAGGATATTTTAACTTTGTTGCTCAAAGGTCAAAGTGCCTTCATAACATAGAGATTAGTTTTTGCAAGAGAAGAACACTATAGAAGAAACTTCTAGAGAAGAATTGATGTGAATTTTAGAGACAAGAGATCTCCATTGATAGATTGGAAACTTCACAAGAAGAAAAGGCCATAGAAGTCTTGATATAAAATAAATGGCCAAAGAAGCCTTGATCTAGAATAAAATACCACAAAAGCCTTGATCCATAGGGAAAGGCCACAAAAGCCTTGAATAAAAGGCCACAAAATCCTTAGTAATAAAGAAAAGGCCACAAAATCCTTGACTAAAAATCCACAGAAGCCTTGATCCTTAATTCAAAATTAGATTTCAGTATTAATACTTTGTTGCAAAAATAGGTAGATTTAGTGATTTGGGAAAGATTCCTACAAAAAGGTTAGGAATAGTAGCACCTGAAGCAAAAGAGATTAAGATAATATTTCATTGATGAAGAAGGACTAGGAGAGTCCTACTAGAATACAGAGATAGAAGAATTAGATATCCAAAATAATATCCCACCACCAACACTTCCAGGAGTAGAAGGTTGAAGTTAAGGTATCAAATAAGACTAGAAGAAGTTGCAAGGCCTTGGAGAGGCCTCTACGAGCATCCAGTAAAAGGATTGGAGAACATTACTAAAGAAATCATCAAAGGAGTTCCAAGGAGAACTCATTGGAAAAATTCACTATTGGAGATAGTGAAATATATGGGACAATTGTCACCATCCTACAACAATCCCAATAAGAAGAATTTGGGAAGGAGTGCAAAATATCAAAATACCTCAAGACATTCGAGATATTGAGAAGAATATCTTGTTTGAATTTAGAATTCAATAAGAATCTTGAAGGAAGATTCAAATAGAAGAAGCCTACCAAATATAGGAGATTACCTCTCATAGCAAGAATGCACCACTTAAGAATTAAATATCTCTTCTAATCTACAACAAAAGGAGGAGACTACAAGAGGAGAGCAAGCCAACATAATCCTAGGCTCGTGAAAGAGAGTTGGAGACCATATTTTGTTGAAGACAAATATGTTCAAGGTAGCCTATAGAGAGCTGCAGGATCTTACTCAAGACAATAACTTAGTGATCTTAGACATAAAAATCTACATCCTCTACAAAAGTGGCAAAAAGGACTTTTAGAAAAATATAAGCAACTATGGGTGCAAGTAAATTCATTAAATGGATTACTTATCAGATTTATTTAAGCATCCTAATTGGAGTAAATTTGCAAAAAGGATAGTTGAATTTAGTCTTCAATTGTGCAAAAAGAAAGGATTATTTAAGGTTCATTTGCACTTTAGGGTTTGATTAGATTTCATAATCTTAAACTATCTATCAACTACCTATCATCTACTTTGGAAATAAAATGAATACTAACTCCTATTACCTTGCTTATAAAGAAAATTTAGAATAATTCTTGAAGATTTATTTCAGATTATTCTTGATTAGTTGTAGTAAATTATTTAAGTGCATTATTTTTTAGAGTTGATTGGAGTGATAAGGTGAAATTGTTAGTGTAGTATTATTAGATCTATTTTTGCACTATTATATTGCTCTCAAATATTATTTTTTGTGTTCATTAGAAGGGCACAAAAATATAAATTTTCAAAGTGTCTAAATACACTATCAATGCACCAAGATATGTAATTTTGAAGTGGCCTAAGGAAGCCAAAAAATCAGCTCAATCCTCCAAGAATTGGAGAAGAAAGTAACCACCATAAGATCATCAAAAGAAGCCTCAAACGAGACTTGGTGAGTCTCAAGTTCAAAGCACAAAAAGATAGTGTATAAAAATAGCTTTTATCATATGGTTACATGCTTGGATTTATTTATAATTTATCCAAGAAAACAAGGGAAGGTGTCTAATCCAGAGACAAACTCAAAACCCCTATATTGCACTCAATATTTTACCTCAAAAACTAGAAATTAAGATCAACAAAGAGGAGTGCAAAAGAAAGTGCAACAAGGTCATCTTGTATTAAAACTATTTTACATGATAGTGCACTATTTATAATATGGTTATACATGGAGAGAAGGCAAATTCAAAGGTACCTCAAAGGCACTACTCTTGCTGGAAAAACTAGCTAAAAGTAGTCGTATTATAGCCGCCATTCAAGCCTAGCTTAAAAGCCATACAAAGGTCTCATACTCCTCTTATTATAGAGTGCCAAACCTACAAGATGCACATATGAGAGCAAGGGAAAAACAACATCATTAAAGACCAAGAGCATCTATGCAAGGAGGATGAAAATCAAATATAAATCAAAAGAAATTTGAAGCACCATTTGAAGTACTACTTACTCCATATACACTCACTAAAAGTGGTGCTCAAGGCCTCCATACTATTACTCCATATCCCAACAGAAGATTGTGCAAATGAACGAAAGCAAAAGAGGATATTTGTGAAGCTAAAAAGGTCTCAAAGGATCCATTTGAACTAGCAATAGGGTCTACATCCATATAGAGAAGAAAGTGACACTTGTAACTAAATGGAAACCCTAACTCTTGATTCAAGAGAGTGCTCATATTTAAGGAGGATTTACATGAATAGGCTGGTGCATTTGGTGCATTGAGTACACTTGTCAAAGAGGAAGACCAAGCATTTTGCTAAACAACGTAACATTCTTACATTACAAGAAGGGAGACAAACATTCTTTGGCACCAAACTCTCCTCAAGCACTCAAAGGAAATGGTCATGCCACTTGGCACATAAGAGACAAATCATCTCTTTTTAAGGACATCAACAACTAAAGTCAAGAAGTATTATTCATCATCAAAATTACTCTCTCACCATCTATGCAAAAAAGGGTCGAGTTGCAGCATGTCAAGAAGGTGTTAGAGCCTTTAATGCTCAAGGCAACCGAATTCAAGGGAAGAGACTAGAAGATGCCAGATTTAGAATGCATTAAACATAGAGCACTTCCATTGGAGGATACATCCACAATGTCTACGTAAATTTTATAGTCCAAGCTTCTCTAAAATCAACGCCGGACATTGCTTTGAGAAAGGTAAAATTATTTCCATCTATATGTGCTTTCTTTCCTTGGATATATAAGGTTTAAATCAGAGGAATTTATTTACATTGAAAGCATACATCAAGGGGAATATTTTATCATATCAATCAAATATTTGCAATATAAAACCTAGGAGTAATAAGGTTTTCTACTTGGATAAAAATTGAATATTTGCAAATATTATTGTGATCTAATTTATACAAATATTAGGGAGTCATAAGGGCTACTGCATCAAATAATTTAATTGGAAAATTAGATACACATAACCTAATTCCCAAAGTATTATTTATAAAGAGAGTTTTCTCATAGGATGGATATTCATAATATTATTGTCTCAATCCTTTCAAAATAAGATAAAAGATCCAACATTATAACCTCTTTAAAATTTGGAAACAATGCTTAGTTCAATAGGAGTAATAAGGGATAATAGGAACTAATTTTGGTATTCTACAAATCCTTACAAAATCAATCAATATTGAACTATAATTCTACAAAAGCACTATATCTTATCCATAGCATACTAGGGAGTCATAAGGTATTCTACAAAACTTGGTAATATCAAACATCCGTTATAGATTATCAAGTTGTAAAATATAAGCTTTCCTCATAACCTAGAAATCCTTAGGTATTTATAATCACATTACTTGGAAGACATAAGTTAGTCTACAAAAAAATGATTATTAAAGGTTTTTATCAAATTAAGCTTATATTTCTTCAATTAGAAATCATATATCCTAATTAGGGAGTCATAAGAATGTCTACTTTCAATGCAAACTCCAACAAGGATGATTATTTTAACAAATAAAAAGTCAGTGCTATATAAATTGGGATCATGAATCTACTCATGAAATCTGAAATAATGATAGATCTAACTTCAAAAGTAATCCATAGTTAAGCTCTAAAATATAATTTTGATACTATGGAAAACTATATTCAAGCTTGTCTCAATGAAGCTATTAATAATGGAAAAAGTGACATTACACTTTCCTTAGATCTTGTGAGTATTTTATATATGGCATTGTTCACCTACAAATTCTACAAGAATGAAAATGTAGAACAAAGGGGATTGATAGAACTAATCACAAAGAAGATCAAACTTAATGAGTTATATCTAGAAAAGTTTTTCCAATCCTCATGTAGCATTTACATTTTAGGTTCTACTAATTTAAGATCTTATCATGATACTTTGTGTGGTTTTTTAGAAGCTTCCATATATATTGAATACAAGAAAGAGGGACCCACTCTACAAGAATCAAGTAGCAACATGACATCCTATGAAAGCATAGAGACTAGATCCAAAGGCAAATCTAAAGAAGAATAAGAATATGGATCCAAATAAGAAGGAATATAATGCAAGGTCAATTGAAAGAATATCCTACAGCTTCAGCTTATTTTTGCATCATTCGAATATTGAAGCAACTATAGGAGAATCAAAGCTATCATTAGCTGGAAGAAGATCCACATTGAAGACTAAAATATTCAATATAAAAATAATGTAATACAAGGGGGTGTTAGAAATATACTATTACATCATTTGGATTATGTAAATGTACCTTTATTGGTACATACTTAGAACATTAGATTACTTTAGGGGGAAGTTATCTAGTTACTTCATGCAATGTAATAAATGCACAAGTGTCAAAGTTCAAGTTGTACATTTGCAAGTTGTCCCTTGCACATCTAGGTAGAGTGTTGACCAAGGAACCTATTTCCTATATAAAGGGCCATAGACATAGAGTAAGATATAGCAGTAGAAAGTAGTGTAGACCAGAGTGGCAAGATGTAGTAGTGTGATGTATTGTGATGGAGTGTAATATGCTCAATGCCCATTCTTGAGTTGTAGCTATATTCATGGAGTGTTCATTTCCTCCACAACTAATTTTTGAAACATCTCTATCATTTCTATTTATAGCATATTTTTAGTCATATCACATATTTACTTTATTTCATATTATTCAACATATTGTGTTTGCTATCTCCCATTACATGTTGCATCAAAAGCTAACAATTTCAACATATATCATAATCCTAGGAGTGTTAAAAGAATATAGGCACACTTTAAAACTTTTGGAAACCATAAAAATAAAATATAATAAAAAGTATCGAGATCATTATAAAAGAAAATCTTTGACATCTAAAGAAACTAAAAGTTTTGAGAAAATAATAACTCTATAAGTTATACCAAAGCCATCTTAAGATGTGGAGCAACAATAATGACACAACTCTTCAGAAAAGGTAGATGAGGCAAGTCAATGTGAAAAGAAAATGGATCACCTATTGAGGTCATTTTAACATATTAATTCAAAGAAGCATAGGTAAAAAATACAAAGATAAAACTTCTACAACAATAGTAGCCCAAGACTGACAAGAGAGATGGTGAGGGGGTGTCTTCATTTAAATTTCTAGGATCCCCAAAAGTAAATTAGAAGTCAAATCATATTGTAAGTTTTAGAGGAAATTTCTCCATGATTGTAAAACTATAAATACTAGTAGTCTAGAATTTGTAAAGGATCAACATGTTTTTAAATCTTTCCTTTCATTTCCTCTTGTATAGCAATATGTGCATCTTTGGGTGGTCTTGTGGGAAATAAAACCCCCATTCTTGGCATAATCTCTATAATATCGCTTTCATATATATTGGAGGCCTATGCATTTAGTTTGAGTATCTATTTATGGTTATCATGCTTTGATCCATCTCTTTTATGTGTGTGCATGCTTGTAATATTTACCTATTCTTTATTTTCACTTGTATATAATTGAATATTGGAAGTCTATATGTCTACTTTGAGTAGCCATCTAAAGTTATCATATTCTGACCTATATTTTTTACACATGTAAGTTTTTGGTTCTCATCTAGACTCATATATGTCAAATAGAGGAAGTTTTCAGATCAACACATTACGGTTGGAGATGCTATGTAGGGGGATCTTATCTAGTCTTTGGCGTATCATTACTTTGTTAACATAGGATTATTTTTCATTTTTCACTATATTTGTTTTTCCTTATTTTTTCCTAACCCTTTTCCCTCCACGTTGTTAGATAAGGAAAGTGTGCCAAAATATCCCCATCTTATATAGGATTTGACCTTTATCAAAATCTTGAAGGCCCTCGACTGAGATACATCCTACACTCTTAGGACTAGCCATGTTGTATCACTCCATATGAGGTGTGATCTGCCCTGTCTACCTGGTCCACACCATGTCCAACATTGGGATAATCAGAGAGGAAAAAAAATAGAAACACATATGAATTAAGTGATACCCTTACTTATTTGTCAAATATTAGTACACAACATAATTAAATGTGAAGCACTATTTTTTAAAGGGCCATCCTAGATAGGATATAAGATGTAATCCAATAAGGTGATTAATATGAGTTGTCTTTCTTTTCCAAATGATGAATTTAAAGTATTTTTTGTTCTCATTAATTATAAGGAAAAGTCCTTTTCTTTAATATAAAGTTTAATTTTTCCCAATGTTTTCCATACATATTTTAGTTCTATTACTTGATTTGTTAATTGAATGAACTATTATTTTTCTCTCCATCCACTTGTTCTAAATCCAAAAGTCATTTTAAAGTCTTGATAATAATATATTTTTTATTTATTTTTCTTTTATTCAACATGTATATTTAGTAGTTAATTTACCTTATCTTGATATGAGATTTGGGTAGCATCATGTGATGTTCTAATTTGTATTTTTGAAGGAATGTTGATAACCAACCCGCTTAACTAGTTGATTATTACTCTACAAATATTTCATGAAACTTTTTCTTTATAAATATCTATATAAGAAGTTTCATTTATTTTTAGCTCTTCTAAATGTATTTATCTCTTGAATATTTTTATTTTATTTTATCATTTATAGGAGACTATTTTTTATCTTGTATAACGAGCAACAAGATGACTATACATGATTTTTTAATATTTTTCTGGTATTAAGAATATGTGATCCTTACTAAATTTACACTCAATTTATATTTTATTTTCTATGATGAATAATATATGTCATATTGTCATGGTTAATATGATAAAGATAGCATGAATCCATAAGTACTAGAAATTATTTAATCAAAGCAAGGGTTTCTTAGGGCTCCTCAAGGCATGACGCTTAAGCTATCTTAGCTTGCCAATATTGGTGTTAATTTGGAACCTTTTCTAGATAGGTCAGTGATAAGTTACACTTTGACCCCATGACTACCTTAGTGCCAAACCTTTGGTGGTCATCTAGTTGAAACCAATAAAAATAATTAGAACCCATGTGAATGTAAGAAATATTGGCATCAATACCATTTTTCACCATCATGTAGTCTTAATAGCACTTACCCTAGTTACTTCAAAAAAATTCATCCACTTGCACAATTTAAGAATCGATGCCTAGTTTTCTAAAGCACAAGAAAAATATTCTTAGATATTTCTTGATACCACCAAGACTCATTGGAAGCTAAAGCAACTCATACTCTATCTCCTTTATAATATATATGCTACAAATATAGTTGAAGACTTCTCAACCAGGAAATCAAGAACCAAGGACTCTAAGAAGTATTTCTTTCTCATTCTTCATGCATTTTCTTTTGTTTCTTTTGCTTACTATAATTTCATCTCTTTATAATAAAGTGTCTACACCTTCGTAGTGTCAATTGTAATAAATAATATAATGATATCATATACTTAATAGAATAAAATTAATTTTTGAGTTTGTAACATTCTCTCAGATGAGTATATTTAGATGCATTTCTTCTCAATCAACCAAGCAAAAGGACCTATATTTTTAATACAACCTTACCTATAACTTGTAGGTCTCAAATTTGGTTCTATAGATTGTCCTCCATGCTAACCATCCTATTCCCCTAGTAAAAAAATTAAAGTGATATCAAAATTATCTTTTCTATGTCCTAAGTTTTTGTATTTCACCCATCTTCTTTGTAACATGCTTGCCCAATGCAAAACCTTCAAGTATACTTAATTATTGGATTCTCATTCATACATGCATGTGGTATAGGGTGCAAGATGTCACACTAGGTTTGGAATTTTAGTACCCTAAAGCATTTAGCCCTTACAAAGGAATATAAAAATTAACATCTCAAATCAAGATCAACACTTAGTATATTAAGAACATCATTTGAGATACATTAGAGGAAAAAAGAACCACTTTATTTGGGTATTTCTAAAATCTCATTCTTTAGTTGAGATCCCTACCTACAAATAATAATTTTATGTCATTCTAGAGATATGACCTATGAAGCGACAAACCAACATTGGTATTCTAGTCTTCTCTAGTTGGATCAATGTTAACAAGTTGGACACATGGCTTCAATAGCTAAAGGTCTACTATTTTATCAATTAGTTTTTCTATGCCAAGAAGATTACATTCATGGCCTTGAAGATGTTTACATTGGTTTTCTATTGGTAGGAGTCCATTAGCATCAAAATCAAAGAAGCAACCAATATATATCTTATTGGGAAAACTCTATAAAGATAGTTTATAAGTAGTTCTATCCCTTACAATACTATTAAGATGAGTATATGCACTTTCAAAAACTAAAATGTAGAGAACAATTTATCTAGTAGTATACTAAAAACAATTATGAGCTTCTTTGTCAAATATACATCAAGAAAACAAGAGGTATCAAGTGCTAAAGTGTGTCAATGGCCTACACTAGCATATTTAGTTAAAAAGGAAATTCATTTTAGACAACTCCTTTTCACATGCATATTGCTTTATGTGAAAGCTATAAAAAAAATCAAGATCCA
Organism: Wollemia nobilis; assembly: GCA_028583015.1. NCBI lineage: Eukaryota > Viridiplantae > Streptophyta > Pinopsida > Araucariales > Araucariaceae > Wollemia > Wollemia nobilis. The sequence goes on along the minus strand of JAQPPZ010004379.1, from coordinate 33,603 downwards.
AACAAAAAGGCCCAATTTCTTCTTTGTACAATATCCTAATGCCAAAGCAAAATCCACCAAATACTCGACCATATACAATGTCCATACCTAAGGGGCCTCCTATGACACCTAATCCAAATGGTATAATCACCACAAGACCCATACTCATAGTGATTTTAATTTTTAAGTCTACTAGAAGATGTTGATAATTAATTTAGAGGAGAATGACGATTTATCCTAATTAAATAGAGATTAGGATACAAATACAACATGTTGGAATATATTACATTATTTGGTATATGCTAATGTACCATCTTGGGTACATCTTTAACATTGGAGTGCGTCTTAGTTTAGAGTATGAGTAAATATTTTATGTATTGTAATAATGTGCAAGAAATGCAAAGTGTCCTGTAGTTAAGTGTGCAAGTGTGATGAGTGTAAATGTGTAAAAGTGTTCTTCATGTAAGTGTTAAGTTACAAGTGTGCATCAAAGATAAATTCATATGTGTGCAAGTGATAGCCAAGAGTCACAAGATATGTAAGAGTCATAGTCATCCAAAAGTCTTCATAGAAAGGCTATATATACATGTTATAGCCTAGAGTTATGTGATGTTATCAATGTGAGGAGTTATGTGAAGGGTGATGAGCACCAGAAATGCTTATTTTATATAGATTTTTAAGAGGCATAATTGTTGGTTTAATTAGCATTAGAGATGTATTTTTATATAACTTATGTGTATAATTGATAGAAAATCTAGTATTATGCTTGGCTGGTGTTTTTAATGGAAACTGTGTACAAATGCATTTTTTTCTACTAATATGGTGTTTTCTAGTCTACATCCAAATTGGACCTGGAATACTTCTACTTCAATGAGTATAAGGAATATTGGGAAGGTTCCTTACTCCACAGTAAGATGCCTTACTCTTCAGGCAAGCACCTTACTCTTCAGGTAGGCGCCTTACTCTTAAGGCATGCACCTTACTCTTTAGGCAAGAACCCTTACTCTTTAGGTAGGCACCTTAATGTATGTGCCTTACTCTTTAGATAGGTGCCTTACTATTCAAGCAGACACCTTATTATAGGCACCTTATTGAGAAGACGCACCAATCCAAATTTGACTGGTTGATTAATGGGCTAAGGAATTTTTTGCACATGAAGACAAAGGAGAAATATTTTAATCATGCATTATTATTACAATAGAATAAAATACTTATAATTAATCGATTGGACGGTTGACCTTGTAAAGCTCTTAAAGAATTATTTTTATGTTGCATTAATTTCAAATTTGTTTGTTACGTACACCTAAAAAAAATTATATTTATCCTTTTGGTGAACGAACATACTTTAAAATAGTAGAATAATACCTATGTATGAACCAACTATAACTAATCACGTTATGTGATTAAAATAGATTGATTTGTTATTGTAACAAGATCTGGTTGTACTTTATATAAAGATGTAGGCCAAACGAATGGGGAATCAATTACATAGAAAGTTATTTCATTTTATTTTTTGTATATTTTATTAAGAGTGCAAATCCTCTTATTTTCTTAAAGCAAGCTCCATGTAATTAGTCGGGTGGACTATCTGCGGGAGCTTGGGCCCACTCCCTACAGTAGTCCTCCCCTATTTTATTTTTGTTAATTATTTTTATTATATTATATTTGCTGTTGTATTTCCTACTTTATTTAATTTAGTTGTGTGTTTTATTTTCCTGCATTTTAATTTCCCACACTTTTATTTTCAGCACTTTAATTTTAGTTTGTAATTTATTTATTTAATTTTATGCACTTAGTTTTATTTGGTTTGGCTGAAATAAAAATGCACAAACATACCCCACCAAACTAAATAAGGTATAGAAGGATTCATTTCCCCAAACTGTAGGCATATACTATGCATGACACTCGTAATTTTATAGACTTACCGGATTGATAATTTATGGTAAAAGAAATGACTATTTTCTAAACATAATTTCTGCTCACCATTTTGGCACCATTGTTGAGGAGTGTCAAAACTATAGTGTTATGATTTACAGGTCAGTTAAAAAGCCCATTTAAAATTACCTGTAGATATTCTACCTAAGAAACATGAGTCCACCAAGGGCCTTTTTACAAGACCAAAACAGTTGTCGGTAGGGTTAGAGCCAAATTTCATATGCAATAGTTTAAATTTACCAACTTTTTAGGCAAATACGGGAATGAACTTGATGTACCATATTAAGTGTAGAAGTAGGAATAAATTGTGTTGTTAGGAAATGAAGGAATTCCATCACATTTCAAATGGTTTCAAGAAGTCAGAGAAATGACACAACCCAGGTATGATATAGTTGAATTTTTTTGCTATGAGGGGTGTGTTTATTTACACAGGAACCATTAGGGAATTATACCTCAATAAGCCTAGCTTTAAACAATAAAAAAATTACAGGCTTAACCTTTCTCAACACATTGGTGATTTTTTTTTAATTAGTAGCCGAAAAAATGATAGAGTTGAATTAAAATAACATCTTGTTATGGAGTATTCTCTTCACTTGCCCTTAAGGTGACCTGGTGAATCAAAAACTAGCACATGCTTTTAAAATATTACTATGCCATGTTTTCTCCAAAATTCCAACCCACAAATAGCCTACACATTTTACCATTATGTTGAAAGAGTTTGGTTGTGAGGCCATGAAGGAAAATACTCTTCTCATTCTATGACATCAAACTAGTTGATAAAGAAGGAGATCATTTTTAGAAGACTAGTTCATATGTAGGCATGGGGAGTTAAGAACACAAGCTTATAATGAGAGGGGGGGTGAGCGAGTATCAATAGAAGTAATCAAAGCAATGCACAAAAACCATACACAATAGAGACACCACAATTTATGTGGTTCACCCAATGTGGGCTACTCCACGGAGAAAATATTTTACTAAAAATTTCTCAATCAATCTCTTTGGGAATCACTCCCAATTACAATGTTTATGGATCTCTATCCAAAGGAGATGTTGATCCCCTAATCTCAAGTTCGTGGATCTCTTCCATAGGAGAACTCTTTCCCCTTCTACTCTAGCTATGTGATCTTCTAGAAGACTCTGTCTCTCTACTGCATTGACTGGTGGACCTCTCTCCACTTGAAGACTCCTCACTCAGATCTATCTTCAACTATGTTGGTTGTTGGATCTCTATCCACTGAGACTCTATCCTCTGTACTCTATCACCTCCAAAGCTCTGTCAATAGGCTCACTAAGAACTTGCTCAATAGGCTCACATAGAACCACAATCACATAGAACCTACTTAACAAGCTCACATAGAACTTGTCAAATCTGCTCAAGCAAGCTCACCAAGAACTTGCCCAATTCTGCTCTAGCAAGCTCACAAAGAACTTGCCCAATTCTGCTCTAGCAAGCTCACCAAGAACTTGCCCAAATCTGCTCTAGCAAGCTCACCAAGAACTTGCCCAAATCTGCTCCAACAAGCTCACTAAGAACTTGTCCAAACACTATCCTCAAATCTATCCCAACACTATCCTCAAATCTGTCCCAAAGGCCTTCTCAAAGGCTCAATCAATCATGCTCAAGTAGTACTCAAAATGAACTCAACAATGAATGGCAATCTCAACTCAAATTAACTTCATAGAAGCATAAAGAGAATTGTTAGAGACTCAATATGTTCTAATCTCACTCTCAACCCAAATCAATCTCAACTCAACTCATAGAAGCATAAAGAGAATTTTTAGAGACTCAATATGTTCTAAACTCACTCTCAACCCAAATCAATCTCAACTCAACTCATAGAAGCATAAAGAGAATTTTTAGAGATAATATGTTCTAAACTCACTCTCAACCCAAATAAATCTCAACTCAACTCAAATCAACTCATAGAAGCATAAAGAGAATTGTTAGAGACTCAATATGTTCTAATCTCACTCTCAACTCAAATCAACCTCAACTCAATTCAAGTCTTATAGAACCATAAAGAGAATTGTTAGAGACTCAATATGTTCTAACCTTAATCTCAACTCAACATAGAATGATGGAATAGTTTGTTTCATAGAACTTGAACAATCACTTCACACATCACTTGACTAGGCTCAATCAACTCAACTCAACCAATCATCACAAGGAACAACTCTTTCTCACACAACCCTAGTCCAAGTATGTATCAACCAACTCAAATGTTTCCAACAATGCTCAACCACAAATCTCACATAACAATGATACTCATGTTCTTTTCTAACTCAAGTTCTTTCACAACCAATGAGCTTCAACAACTATGCTTATAAAACAAGGTTTAGACACAACTCTCAATTCAAAAAACCTTGAAGCATTCAACCAACCACTTTCGAAAAGGAAACCACAAACAATCCTTTTCCCTCCAATGATATTTCAGAAATCAACCACCATAAACAATCAATAGGAGAATGTGCCCATACCTTTTATGAAGATGAAAAAACCTCTTTGTAAATCTGCCACAATCACAAAATTATTTTGCCAATCTTCACAAGGGTTAGTAGATCACAAAATAATCAACATTACTCCACTTTTCAATAATCATCACCAAGGCCTTTAATTGCACAACTTCCTTATCTCTCCTAAAACCACTTGTACCATAAAATAAAATAAATCAAAACATTGCATAACCTTTTCACTCCCAAAACCACTTATACCATAAAATAAAATAAATCACAATATTGCATACCTTGTCACCTCATGAAAGAATTAATCCTCTTGAAAAAGAACAAGGCAAACTTCACTTTTGGAACCCCTTTGCAAAATCAGAAATATCTCTTTACACACACCTTATTTCTCCTTCTAAATAAGTTAGTCAAATAGCCCTCGAAATAAGCTTTCCGACGATATATAATATGCCCCCTTTCCAAAATAAATTGAAACCTTTACATATATATATATATATATATATATATATATATATATATATACATATATATATATATATGCCAACCTCCATTAATTTAAACTTAAACTTTAAACTTTAATATCTTCATCACCGGAGGTCCTTTTTCGATGAAACAAAATTCCACCTTGGCTTTTAAGAAAATCCCTTTCCACATAAGCCCACCATGGTTTTAAATAAAACCTTTTATTTTGCCTACCTTGGTTTTCATAAAAACCTTTTATATATCCATGCTCTCCAAACCTGCTCCCCCTGACTCAATACTCTCTATGGAGGCTGCTCCCCCTAACTCAATACTCTCTTTGGAGGTTGCTCCCCCTAACTCAATGCTCTTCCCCTTACTCAAATCTCTCCCCCTTTGACATCAATGGCAAAAGGGACACCTATGGGGCTAAAATATATGACTCTTAAGCTTAGCCCCCTCACCCCCTTCTCTTTTGAGGTGATTAATTTTGGGGTGGGAGTACTTTTACTCCCATATCACTTTGTTTCTTTCCTCTATCAACTTCCTTCCATGTTTTTTTGATATCCTTCTCTTGATGAATTACTTGATCTTCTTGTCTAGAACTTTTTTGGAATTGAGTCCTACACCATCTTGCAATATGCCCAAAGTTATTGCAATTAAAACACTTGATATTGTAGCCTTTGGTTGGTGCCCATGTCCTGAAATCATTCTTAAAATAATTTCCATATCCATTCCTTTCTTGAACCTTGTATTGTGAAGCTCTGTTTTCATGACCATTATAACCATGACTTCTGAAATGTGTAGCTCTAAAACCAAAACCATGTTGCTCATTTCCTTTGCACTAAAAAGCTCTATGACCAATCCTGTTGCATGAGAAGCAATGTCCTTGAAAACCATACCTTCTTCCCTTGAAGTTTCTTCTAGAAAAATAAAACTTCTTTGATCCATGGATCCTGCAATGTATAGCCATGTGTCCAAATCCATTACAAGAAAAACAATATCCTTGAAAAGCCCTTTGTTCATGCCTTGGTTCCTCATACCTTTCTTGACCATTATCCTTATGATCATCTTCAACTTGTGCATTGCATTCTTGAACCTTCTTTGTAGCATCTAAAACCTCTTTCTTGCCTTTCTCTTCAAGAATTTATTTTCCCTTTGAACTTGATTCACCTATCTCAAAACAAGAACCAAACTGAATATTTGGAGCCATAGGAACTTTGGAACTTTCCTCACAAATCTTAGGTGCTTCCTTGCTTTCATATTTTAGAACTTCCTTTCCTTTTGAGTGTGACTTTTCTTGGAAGTAAGATACAACCTTAAAATAAGTTTCCACTCCTTTTTGAATATTTTCATCTAATGTATCATGTCTTGTCGTTGTTACCCTTAGTTCTTCATTCATCCTCTCTTCTATCCTTTTTGCATTTTGAAGCTCTTCTCTGAGATTATTGATTGTTTGAAGTAGTTCTTCTCTGATTTTGACATCTGTTCGAATCTTGTTTTCAAGATTCTTGTATTCTTCTTTTAACCTTTTGATTTTTGATTTTTTTTTACTTGGCTCATCCTCTTCCTTTTCTATTACCAAAAATGAGACTTCTTTGTTTTTACTATTGTTGGAATTGTCACTAGAACTATTGCTTTCTTTTTCAAATACACTTTCCTTGTTGTAATTGTTGTAGTATGTGCAATCATCATCTATATGCCCAAAATCTCCACATATGAAGCATTTTAGTATCCTTAGACCTTTCTTGTACCTATCTCGCTTGCTCAATGGCTATGGCAAGCTCTTCATGTCTTTCTTCAATAGGCACATCCTCTTCTTTAACTTCAATAGTTTGGAGTGAATGTTCTTCTTCTACTTCTCTTATTCCATAGAAAAACCCTTCTTCATCTTCACTGTCACTAAGATCATTATAATCTTCTATAGCAAACAAACTCTCAAGATTTCTTTGACCATGCCTGTTTCCTTGATGTGTCATCTCATCTTCACTATCACTGAAACCATTGCAATATCCTGATCTGTGATCTCTTTGACCACACACAAAACATTGTTCTCTTTCACCTTCTATTCCTAGGAATAAATGCTCTTCCTTTTCATCATCTGAATTGTCTCTATCACTATGATCTGAGCTATCACTTGCTTCTACAATGTAGTAAGATTTCTTTACCTTACGAAAAATTTTCTTCTTCTCATACCTGTTTTGCTTGAATCTGACATCTTTGTCATGCTTATGCTTTCCATATTCTTTTCTTCTATGACCCTATTTTTCATCATCATTGATTTCTTCATGTGGACACTTGTATGCATAGTGACCAAGATCACCACACTTGTAGCACCTGACTTTCCTTATATCTCTGAAATTCCTAGAGTCCTTATTCCTTTTGATGAAGTTAGCTTCCTCATCATTTTCTAAAACTCTATCTATTTCTGAAACTTTCCCTTTCTCTTTTTTTGAAGCCTTGAATGCAATCTCTTTTATTGGATCTTGATGCTTACTTACCCTCATCTCATAAGTTGTGAGAGTACCTTGCAATTCTTCCATTGTTAACTTGTTGATATCCATTGTCTCTTCTATTGTTGAAACCTTTGAATCATATTTCATGGGAAGTGATCTCAAAACCTTTTGAGTAACTTTTGATTCTTTCATCTCAAAACCTAGGCCTCTCATGGTGTTAGTAATCTCATCAACTCGAAGTAAGAACTTTGCAATATCTTCAGAATCTTCCATTTTCAATTCCTCAAATATTTTTCTATGAGTTTGTAGTTTTGCCAACTTTACCTTGGAATCTCCTTCATAAGTATTCCTCAACTTGGTCCACATCTCATTAGCTGAAGTACATACCATGACCTTTGCAAAATCTATCTCACGAAGCCCACTCAAAATACAATTCATTGCTCTTGCATTGATCTCAACCAATTTCCTAGTAGTCTTATCTTCCTCGGGATCACCTTCAACCCTATACTCTTTTTCAACCATCTTCCATACCTCATATCCTTGTGATATCAAGTAGTTCTTCATCCTCATGCTCCAGAAAGCATAATTGTTACCATCAAACAATGGAGCCTTATTTGTAGATAATCCTTTTTGTGAAGCCATCTATGTTCTTGTAGAATCTACCCTCAAGTTGTTAGCCTTTTTGAAGGAACCCACTCTGATACCAATTGAAGAACACAAGCTTATACTGAGAGGGGGGTGAACAGTATAAGACCACTTTTTACTTTTTCTTCCAATTCAATATTATGTTGTGTAAAGATAGCAGTATCAATAGCAGTAATCAAAGCAATGCACAAAAACCATACACAATAGAGACACCACAATTTACGTGGTTCACCCAATGTGGGCTACTCCACGGAGAAAATATTTTACTAAAACTTTCTCAATCAATATCTTTGGGAATCACTCCCAATTACAATGTTTATGGATCTCTGTCCAAAGGAGATGTTGATCCCCTAATCTCAAGTTCATGGATCTCTTCCATAGGAGAACTCTTTCCCCTTCTGCTCTGGCTATGTGATCTTCTAGAAGACTCTGTCTCTCTACTGCACTAACTGGTGGACCTCTCTCCACTTGAAGACTCCTCACTCAGATCTATCTTCAACTGTGCTAGCTGTTGGATCTCTATCCATTGAGACTCTATCCTCTGTACTCTGTCACCTCCAAAGCTCTATCAATAGGCTCACTAAGAACCTGCTCAATAGGCTCACATAGAACCTTCTTAACAAGCTCACACAGAACTTTAACAAGCTCACATAGAACTTGTCCAAATCTACTCTATCAAGCTCACCAAGAACTTGCCCAATTCTGCTCTAGCAAGCTCACCAAGAACTTGCCCAAATCTGCTCTAGCAAGCTCACCAAGAACTTGCCCAAATTTGCTCTAGCAATCTCACCAAGAACTTGCCCAAATCTGCTCCAACAAGCTCACTAAGAACTTGTCCAAACACTATCCTCAAATCTATCCCAACACTATCCTCAAATCTATCCTAAAGGCCTTCTCAAAGGCTCAATCAATCATGCTCAAGTAGTACTCAAAATGAACTCAACAATGAATGGCAATCTCAACTCAAATTAACTTCATAGAAGCATAAAGAGAATTGTTAGAGACTCAATATGTTCTAATCTCACTCTCAACCCAAATCAATCTCAACTCAACTCATAGAAGCATAAAGAGAATTGTTAGAGACTCAATATGTTCTAAACTCACTCTCAACCCAAATCAATCTCAACTCAACTCAAATCAACTCATAGAAGCATAAAGAGAATTGTTAGAGACTCAATATGTTCTAATATCACTCTCAACTCAAATCAACCTCAACTCAATTCAAGTCTTATAGAACCATAAAGAGAATTGTTAGAGACTCAATATGTTCTAACCTTAATCTCAACTCAACATAGAATGATGGAATAGTTTGTTTCATAGAACTTGAACAATCACTTCACACATCACTTGACTAGGCTCAATCAACTCAACTCAACCAATCATCACAAGGGACAACTCTTTCTCACACAACCCTAGTCCAAGTATGTATCAACCAACTCAAATGTTTCCAACAATGCTCAACCACAAATCTCACATAACAATGATACTCATGTTCTTTTCTAACTCAAGTTCTTTCACAACCAATGGGCTTCAACAACTATGCTTATCAAACAAGGTTTAGACACAACTCTCAATTCAGAAAACCTTGAAGCATTCAACCAACCACTTTCGAAAAGGAAACCACAAACAATCCTTTTCCCTCCAATGATATTTCAGAAATCAACCACCATAAACAATCAATAGGAGAATGTGCCCATACCTTTTATGAAGATGAAAAAACCTCTTTGTAAATCTGCCACAATCACAAAATTCTTTTTCCAATCTTCACAAGGGTTAGTAGATCACAAAATAATCAACATTACTCCACTTTTCAATAATCATCACCAAGGCCTTTAATTGCACAACTTCCTTATCTCTCCTAAAACCACTTGTACCATAAAATAAAATAAATCAAAACATTGCATAACCTTTTCACTCCCAAAACCACTTATACCATAAAATAAAATAAATCACAATATTGCATACCTTGTCACCTCATGAAAGAATTAATCCTCTTGAAAAAGAACAAGGCAAACTTCACTTTTGGAACCCCTTTGCAAAATCAGAAATATCTCTTTACACACACCTTATTTCTCCTTCTAAATAAGTTAGTCAAATAGCCCTCGAAATAAGCTTTCCGATGATATATAATATGCCCCCTTTCCGAAATAAATTGAAACCTTTACATATATATATATATATATATATATATATATATATATATATATATATATATAGCCAACCTCCATTAATTGCACATAGGTCGGCCCTCCATTAATTTAAACTTAAACTTTAAACTTTAATATCTTCATCACCGGAGGTCCTTTTTCGATGAAACAAAATTCCACCTTGGCTTTTAAGAAAAGCCCTTTCCACATAAGCCCACCATGGTTTTAAATAAAACCTTTTATTTTTCCTACCTTGGTTTTCATAAAAACCTTGTATATATCCATGCTCTCCAAAATATCATAGATGATTATCTATGAAGTGCTTTTGCCACCAAAACTCAATGTGACATCAATGATCCATGTGACATCAATGACAACATAAAATACCTCAAATTTCCAATAGGGGGGACCCCACCTTCATCATTACCACCAATAACACAATGAACGCTATTTACAGTGTTCATGAAAAATAAAAATAAAAAAGAGAAAAATATCTTCTACTGAAAAGGCTCCAAGTTAAGAACAAATAAAAAATAGAGTTTTATTTTTTGCTACTTGTTGGAAGAAAGTATCCTATTTACCGAGGACCAGCTTGGTCCAAAAGGGAAATGAGAAATATCCAACCGGTAGCTAAATAAAGCAGGGGAGGAGCTTGGAAGTAATCATATATCAAAAAAAATAGTTAGAATTTTATTTTAATGCCTTTAGTTTAGGTTTTTTATGTTTTGCAGGACAACATGAAGTGCGATATAGAAAAATAAGGAGATGTCAGTGAATATTTTGTGAAGTGATATTTATATGTGAAGTGACATCAACATGGGGGAGACCCCATACCATACCAATAGTTTTCAAGAAGATGCATTGATCATCAAAAATGTGCCTTGGCAAAAGGCACCTTACTCTTCAAGAAAGCACCTTGGTCAAAGGCACCTTACTCTTCAAGAAGGTACCTTGGTATAAGGTGTCTTACTTTTTATTAAGGAACCTTGGTCAAGGGTGTCTTAATATTCAGTAAGGTGCCTTGGTCAAGGGTGCCTTACTCTTCAATAAGGTACCTTGGTCAAAGGTGCCTTACTCTTCAATAAGGCACCTTGGCAGAAGGTGCCTTACTCTTTAGTAAGGTACCTTGGTCAAGGGCACCTTACTCTTCAATAAGGCACCTTGTTGTCCATCAGTGGGGATGCTTGAATTCTGTTGAAAAAAAAAAACAAAAAAATGATGAGGCTCCTTGACGCCATACAATAGAGGTGCCTTGATCATTAAAAAAAAAGCATGGAACATGTCTTGCTTAGCATAATTTTTTTTTTTTTTTTTCTTTGTAGGAAATTGTGAATCACATGCAAGCTGTAGGCATCCTGAGAGCCAGGGCCTAACATGTATAGATGTCATGATTCCTATTTTTCTTGCTTTTATGTGTTGTAGGTAAAGTGCCCGCATGCAAGTTGTAGGCATCCTGAGAGCCAGGGCCTAACAAGCATGGATTGCACTGAACTACACTTTAGTTTTTGTCATTTTTTCTTTTACAGGTGAAATGGCCTGATTGTATGAAAAATAGGCATCTTGGGAGACAAGGCCTAAACCGGCTCAACATCCATGAACCTGCACATTTTTTTAGGAGGTAGAAACTTGATTGTTTCCATCCGGAGGAGATAGTCCCCATCTGGGCATGGACGTGGGCATTAATTCCTCACAAAGGAAAATATACCCATATTTGTGCTTGGATGAAGCAAACGCTGATGCGACATGAGAAAATTTTTGGAGGGCCTGATCAACTCTGCAACAGTAGACACATCAATGAATGTTGACTTTTTAACAATAAGAAGACACCTTGATGCATAATAAAGTGCCTTGATCTCATGGGTTTTTGGGTGCCTTGATGCTCAAGAAGGTGCCCTGATATCATGTATTTTTGGGCACCTTGCTTCTCATCGATAAGAGACGCTTAACTTCTTTAAGAAGTAAAAAAAAAGCCTTATGGAGAATCTGATGGCTAGAAAAGAAAAGAGTACTAAAAAGAAGTTACAACCCTTCTTGGAGAAGAGAGTTGTAGATACACTTTATACCCAGTAGTTCTCAACTTCTTCTCCCTAGATTTTGGGTTCCTATTATTTAGTGTGGGACCTGATGTTCAGAGGGCTACAAACTTGCTACATAAAGGGACCTATTACTGGCGATGAGGGCATCACCAAATTAAGTGGGGGAGGATATGGGTGAACCTGAATCTCCTACAAACAAAAATATTTTGTTGATAAGACTCCCAATTGAAATGCAAATCAGAAAAATAGCTCTATTTTCTACTATTTTTTGGAAGAGAGTATCCTCTTTTCCTAGGACCAGGTTGGTCGAAAAGGGAAATGATAAATCTCCAACTAGTAATAGCAAGATAAAATAGGGGAGGATCATGAGCTAGTATCCATATTTAATGGTAGAATGTGCACCCTCAAATGGAGAATTATCATTGCACAACAAAACCAACAAAAGAGGGCTCAAGTTGAAGTTATAAAAAAAAGGTAAATTATGGCTGTGATGTTGGACTTGTTAAAGTCCACACCTACAAAAAGAATACCTCAATGGGTAAAATTGAATACAATGCAGCCGTATGTGCAACAAAGTTCCCCTACCTATTCTCATCAAGGATATGGCACTTACTCTCATGAAAAAAATTCCCCTATTTTCTAGACTTAATTTCCACTAAAATGCGGTGCATGATCCATGTAGAATAATTGGGCCTCGTCATTATTTGCTTGAGGAGAACACCACAAAAATAATGCCATGATTTATTTACTATTCTTTGTTAGCAATACATATGGGTATAAAATTTTATATTTACCTTTTGGAAGCCACGTAGAAAATATCCACCAATGGAAATTCAAAACTGCATCATTTTTTAGATTTTCACGCTCACAAAAAATGACATCTTCATTGATTGTTGAGGGTCGTTGAGATGAAAACTAGTTCAGTTTATACTTTGTTTTGAGTTGAGTAAATTTTTTTTTGGTAGATAAGATACTATAGCATTAATATTGGGTTTTATAGGTTGACCCAAAACCTTTTACAAAAATCAGCCCAAGGTTGTTGATGAACATGTCCTTACTAAGGATCCTATATATGTAAAATCTACATGCTGCCAAAGCCATTACATCTAGTAAGGCACATAGCCTGTTATCAAAAAGAAACTTCCCATACAACATTTTGGGTATACCAATAGAAAACACACCTGCATCATAATTACAAAAAAGAAATAGACACGGATCCCTTCCTTGAGATAGTGGAGAAACAAAAAGCTGCAGACACACATAGAAAAGTACTAAAAAAAACTCCCACAAGATCTGTATTGACAATTACTCTTAATAATTCTTTGGTAATTGCTTTCTTCCATATATGACATGCTTTGGGACCACATCCCATCTTGGCCAATCAGCCTTGGAGAAGTGAACCTACTGGCTAGATTTATGGTGGTGGCTATCTGGTGGTCCATGTGGCTCTGGTTCGAAGTCTTATATTGTCGTTTCTTTCCTGCCCTATGATTATCAACCAACCTAAAATTACTAATATGACTAGGAGCCATGTTATTTGACATGTTACTGTCTCCATTTCTCTTTGTGGTATTTCCAAGCAACATCCACGAAGACTGACAGCTCAAATAATTTTTATTGTGAGTCCATTTCAAAAAATATGCAAGAATACTCCTAGCCTTCGAACTTACAGTGCTTTCCTTGTTGGTAAATTTGACTATAATTCTTGGAATTATTGTTGAATAAACTCCTCTACTTCACTTTGGACACCGTGTTCCCATTTGAAAAGTTCATCACCATCGACACCCAAATTGTCCAGCTTATCATCAATTTTGTTAGCTTCCTGAAAGACATGTTGGGATTTTATGTCCTGTCTTCCCTGGAAAAGGATCTTAGCCTCTTCAAAAAAAAATTTAATCCTCCAAGGAGGTGTTTTCCAATTATTGAGGAGATTTATAACATGCATAGAGTCTCCTTCTATGATCAAATTGCCTTCCAAGTCTTGAGTCATTTGAAGGCCTCTCTAGATATCTCTAGCTTTAGCTTCATTGTTCATCCTTGTTCCCAAATATTTGGAAAATGCAAGCATCATATTCCCATTATGATCTCACAAAATGCCGCCAGCTCTTGCTCTACCAGGATTGTCCTTAGCCTCTCCATAAAAATTAAGCTTAAACCAACCCATAGGAGGTGGGGACCACTTAACATTGGCTCTGGGGTTGACTACCCTAGGAACAGACTCATATAACAAGGTTAAGCTTAAATATTTAGTAATCATGGTCTCCTACAAATGAGGTTTACGACTATCAAAAGGGATAAGGTTCACATTCTTGTTGGCAAAGGATAGGATCCTAGAAATGATAGTTTGATGATCATTGATAGACTCATTAAAGACTCTATGGTTCATTTATAACCACACCTTCCAAAGATAATGATTGAGACAAATTTTCCACATGTATCTAAGTCTTTGGCTTGAAAAGGGGTAAGGCCACTAGATGAAAAAATCAAGTATGATGGCTGGTTTAACCCAAGAAATATTGAAGGCCTAAAAATGTGATAAATGGTCTCCCAATTAGCCCTGCATAGATAACATCGATTAGTGATACAAATACCTTTATGCATCATATTATAAATGGTTAGAATTCTTCCTTGGATAACCAGCCATGAAAAGATTACAATTTTTGGAATTAAATTTTTTATCCAAACTAAGTCCTTTTGGAGGACAAAATACTCGTCATCAAGCAGAAGCTTGTAAGCTGATTTAATAGTGAACTACCCATTTTTCGTAGGAGCCCAGGTCACTTGATCTTCCTTGGGTCTCATGGGGATAAACTATTGCCTGAGGATGTTACAAAAATCATTTGATTCTGCTTGAAATCTCCGAATCCTTATTATTTCCACTTCATTCTGCCTCTGTCCTCAACCATATAATCAGAGATTTTTTTGCTAATGAGTTCTTTCGTGATATCTCTAATTTGGGGTAAGTTAGGATATTGCATCAGTGGCTCGTCCTTAGCCCACTTGTCATTCCAGCAATTTATCCTCTCACCATTGCCTAAAACCCATCTTAAACATTTTTTTATGATTTCCTTACAATTGAGAATTGCTTTCCAAAAAGAAAAACCTCTTATTGGAACTGAGTCACTTAGAAATTCCATATTTTAAAGATACTTTCGTTTGATGATAGTTGTCCATTAATTTTCTACACCAGAAATGAGGCACCATGCCTGCTTATCTAGTAAATCTAAATTCATATGAGCAATTATCCTCAAACCTAAGCCCCCATTTTCCCTGGGTTTGCACACTTTGGTCCATCCTACAAGGTGTATCCTTTTTTTCTCCTCTGATCTAGTCCATAAAATTTTTTTTTGGAGTTTCTCAATTTTCTAGAAAACCTTCATAGGGGCTTTGAAAACGGAGAGGAAATAGACTGGAATGCTCTGAAGAGAGGCCTTAGTGAGGGTCAACTTTCCTACTTGAGATAGAAGATGACCTTTCCATCCAAGAATTTTTTTTAATTCTTTCAATAACCCTGTCCCACATTGACTCTCTCGAAGAACCAATGAAAAGAGGGAGACCAAGATAAAAAGTGGGGAGGTTTACTATATCACACCCTAAAATTTTTACAATCCTTCCTTACCTATGAATGGGGGTGTTCAAGAAATATAACTTGCTTTTACTAAAATTAACTTTCTAACCAGCAGCGTCCTCGTAGAGTTATAGGTTGTATTTAATTATTTTGGTCTTAACCATCGATGCCTTAATCAATATAAGGGTATCATCGATGAATTGTTGGTGAGAAACAAATCTAGTGAGAGATGTTGACTTGATTCTCGATATTATCCTTGAACTGCAAGTATTTTTGATGGTTCTGCCTAAAGCTTCTACTATAATGATGAATAACATGGGGTTGATAGGGTCTCCCTGCCGAATTTCTATATGATTTTGAAAGTAACCAGTAGTTGTTCCATTAACCAGAATCGAGAACCATGCTTTAGAAATGCATTATTTGATCAAATTAACCCATTGGTGGTGAAAACTAAACTTAAGGAGGACAACAATCAAAAAGTCCCAATTTAGCCTATCAAAAGCTTTGTTCATATCAAGTTTGAGGGCAAAAAAAGACCTATTAGTCTTATGAGCAGAGTGTAGAGCTTCATGAACTGTGATAACTCCATCCAAGATTGACCTACCCTGGATAGAGCTTCCCTGACATGGATCTATGATGCGAAGCAGAACATCTCTCATTCTATTTGCAATGGCTTTAGTTAGGATCTTGTAAGAAACATTGCATGGACTGATTGGCCTAAAGTCAGCCATAGATTCAGGGGTTTTCTTCTTAGGAATTAGAGAAATAAAAGTAGAGTTGAGACCTTTTGGGATATTATTGCTTGCTTGGAAATCTCTGACAGTATAAATTACATCCTCACTTACAATGTCCCAAAAATATTAATAGAAATAAGGGAGAAAGTTATCAGGTCTCGGGGCTTTGTCTGGATCCATGCTAAACAAGGCTTCCTTAATTCCTCATCAAAAAAGGGAGCTAGAAGCTTAAGGTTTATATCCTCATTTATTATGCTAGGAATGGATTGCAAGAGAATATCTTTGGCATCCTCATTGCACCGCTATTCCTAACCAAGGATAGAATTGAAATAAGTTACTATCTCCATTTTTATTTTGTTAAGTCCTGAGTAATAGAACCATCTACTTTTTTTTTAAATTTTTATATTGTTATTGCTTCTGTTTCTAAGCGTGGTGACGTGAAAAAATATGGAATTTGAATCTCCATATTTAAACCAAAGAGCCCTTGATTTTTTCCTCCAATAGATTTCCTTACAGACCAAAATGTTATGAAACTCTGCTAGTTTTTTTCGTTCCTCCTGCCTAGTAGTTTCATCAACATCACCATGTTGAATCCTCTGATCAATTATCTTCAAAATTTCAACAACATATTTTTTATTTTCAAAGAGGTTCCCAAAGACCTCTTTGTTCCAATTTCAAAGCTTTTCCTTAACAAACTTTAATTTGCCAACAAGTTTAAAAGTTGCACTACCCCTGATAGGTTGTTGCCACCACTGAATTAAGTTATCTCTGAAACTAGAATGTTTGATCCACATAGATTGAAATATGAAAGGTTTCTTTAAGGACAAAGAGTTAGGGATCTCCAACAAAATGGGATTATGATCAAAGATAATTTTAGGAAGGGCTTGCAGGGTAGAATCATCGAACAAAGTTGTAGCCTCCTTTGATAGAAAAAACTTGTCAAGCCTTTCTTGAATGAGATGACACCCTATCCACCAATTGCTCTAGGTATAATTTGCTCCTCTAAGTTTTACACCCATTAACATGTTGGAGGTCACAAAGTCATTGAACTCATCTGTGATCCTGATAGGTGGTCAATTTCCATCCATTTTTTTTAAAGGGTAAAGAGGAGTGTTAAAATCCTCAGCTAGAATCCAGGGGACATTATGAAAGATTTCACTCAGATTGCCTAAGTACTCCCACAGTAGAGCTCCCCATTGAATTGAAGTTGGGGCATAAATATTTGAAAGGATCCATGACTTGTTGTTTATTTCCTTAAATAAAACACTAATAACCCTATCATATTTTTGAATAATGGTGCCTTCTACTATCCGGGGATCCCACAAAGTCATAAGGCCTCCAGACGCTCCTTTGGATGATTTGCAAACCATCTCCCCTTGATTCCAATTTTTTTTTTTCTACTTTTTTGACTAAATCTCATCAATTTTTTTTTTTTGCAACATGATAATAGTTGGATTTACTTGATTTCTTATTGCACTGACTTCCCTGTGTTTGGGTAGGCCATTGAGGCCTCTCACGTTCCATGAGAGGAACTTCATTTAGATTTTTTGGGATTTCTTCCTCTCCCCTTACCTTGAGGGGGTTTTCCTAATTTGTTGTCTTCAAAACCCAAAATAACCTGTTGAAACAAGGTTTGTTACATTGGTGGTATCCATATAGCTATAGTAAGAATTAAAATAGACCATAGACATCGTTGCATAAACACAACCATCATAGTTTTCAATATATGCACTATTGGCTATGTTTTGGGTGAGTATTGTGAGTTTGACTCATGGAGGAGAAAGAGATCTCATGATTTTCTATGGTGGTTATGATTTGGTTGTTTACCATAGTTTAATGGCTGATCATGATGTGTTCAATTTATTGGCTTCACGGTTGGAGCAACAACACTCATAGGAAGAACAATAATGATGATTAGTGATGTGGATGGTGAAGACGCCCAAAGAAAAAAACTAATAAAATAAAATTCTCCAAGATGCACCAACAATATAATTTTTGAGTACACCATGATTACAAGCAACATGAATACATTTCACATCATCAGCATTATACATATCAGAATCTATGAAATTCACTCAGGTATGTACTAAGTTTTCCATTGATTATGTGTATGGTTATTTTAAAAATCATGTCTATGTTAATACCAGTAGATACCCCTATAAATTCTTTTTGTCAAAATCTCCCAACCACATGATATGCCTTGGATATGAAAAATTCATTACCCCAAGAACAATTAAAATAAAAATAAAAATAAAAACTATGGCATTTGCATGAATAGATTTGGCATTGTTTCATTGTTGCATTGTGACAATGGTGGTCAACTTGTGCAAATACATGTAGATGATGCTACTTCGTCCTTCCAATGGGGGTTCTAGAGATGGGTCAAATATGTTTTATATGTGGGCAAAAGTAGCAACAGGTGACCACACTCATTTTAAAATTTGGTCTCACCAAATTTGATCACTATGCAAAACAGGAACATTAGCCCTTTGGTAGCTACATGAAGGCTCGAATGGAAAATTACATGACAATATTTATCAGAATCAATACAGTGGTAATTTAGTCTTAGTATTTGAATAGTGTGGTCATTATGGTCGATCGTGATATATTTTTGACGTTTGCTGGTGCAGCCATGATCAATGAAAAAAAGACAAAGACACTGAGGGCCACTAACGAAAAATTAGGAGGGTAGTTGTCACGAGGATGTAACAATATTTAGGCATGGGGGGATGATGAGAACAAAAAATGCTCATTTTATATATATTTTTAGGGGGTATCATTATTATTTTAATTAGCATTAGAGATGTATTTTTATATAACTTATGCGTATAATTGATAGAAAATCCAATATTATGCTTGACTGGTGTTTTTAGTAGAAACTATGAATAAATGCAAGTTTTGCTACTAATCTGGTGTTTTTTAATCTACATCCCACTTGGACCTGGCATGCTTTTAATTTAATGAGTCTAAAGAATATTGGGAAGATGCCTTACTCCATAGGAAGATGCCTTACTCTTCAGGAAGATGCCTTACTCTTTAGGCAGGTGCCTTACTCTTTAGGTAGGCGCCTTACTCTTCAAGCAAACACCTTACTGTTTAGGCAAGTGCCTTACTGTAGGTGCCTTAATCTTTATGCAGGTGCCTTACTCTTTAGGTAGGCATATTACTGTAGGTGCCTTACTCTTTAGATAGGCATATTACTCTTTAGGTGGTGCCTTACTCTTCAGGTAGGCACCTTACTGTAGGTGCCTTACTCCTCAGTCAGACACCTTACTCTTCAAGTAAGTGCCTTAATTTGACCAAGTAAATAGGAAGGTTCCTTACTCTAACCAAGTCAATAGGAAGGCACCTTGATGAAGAAGTAGGCACCTACTTGTGGTGCCTTACTCCCACCTTCCTCCCGTTGAGAAGATGCACCAAGAAAACTTTGACCAATTGACCAATGGGCTAAGGAGGTTGCACGTGAAGACAAAGAAGAAATGTTTTAATCAAGCATTATTTTTAAAATAGAATAAAACACTTATTATTAAATGATTGGTTGGTTGAACTTGTAAAGCACTTAAAGAATTATTTTTAGGATGCATTAATTTAGGATTTATTTGTTACGTATACCTAAGGATATTTATATTTATCCTTTTGGTGAACGGATATACTTTAAAATAGCAGAATTATACCTGTGTATGAACCAACTATAACTAATCACATTATGTGATTTAAATAGATTTATTTGTTATTGTAATGAGATCTTGCTGCGCTTTATATAAAGACGCAGGCCAAACGAATGGGGAATCAATTACACAAAAAGTTATTTCATTTCATTTTCTATATATTTTATTAAGAGTGGAAATCCTCTTATTTGCTTAAAGCAAGCTCCATGTAATTAGTCGGGTGAAATATCTATGGGAGCTTGGGCCCACTCCTTGCAATAGTCCTCCCCTATTTTATTTTTGTTAATTGTTTTCATTAGATTATATTTACTATTGTATTTCCTACTTTATTTAATTTAGCTATGTTTAATTTTCCTGCATTTTAATTTCTCGCACTTTAATTTTAGTTTGTAATTTATTAATTTAATTTTATGCACTTAGTTTTATTTGGTTTGGCTGAAATCAAAATGCACAAACATCCCCTCCCAAACTAAATAAGGTACAGAAGGATTCATTCCCCCACACTGCAGGCATATACTGTGTGTGACACTTGTAAGTTTACGGACTTACTAGATTGATAATTTATGGTAAAAGAAATGATTGTTTTCTAAACATAATTTCTGCTCACCAAAGAGTGTTGTGAAGAGTAACATAAAGTGTGATGCTATTATAGATACTATTGTCATTTATTGTATACTCCTTGAGATTTTTTGTAACAAAAGTTAGTAGAATACAAGTTGCATACATTTGAGCAATTAATGTGTGAATTCATTTATATTCAACATATTATTTGCTTTATTAATAATGTTACAATATATATATATATATATATATTGATTTGCTATTGCATTGAATTTCATTCCTATAATTAATTCTTGTGGTAATTTTATTAAGTATTGAGCTTCAAAATCTAATAGTGGTATCAGAGCCACAAGGGAGATTGATAGGATATAGGGAGAATTTTATTATAGGATTTGAAAGTTGCTATTTTTTCTAGAGTCTTTCCACAAGGTTGCAAAACACTCGAGAAGACTAGAACTCAACATAGATTTCTTTCCACTAGATTGAAGAACAACTAGTGAAGATTGTTGATTTCAGGGTTTTGGAGTTTTGGATGTATTTTATTGCTATTGTCTAAGATTTTGTTGCAAAAAAATAGTTCTCAAAAGTTGAGAAGATTCCTACAATAGATAGAAAATAATTTCACCTTTGATTGCCTTAAAGTCTATGTGCTTTCCTTGCGTAGGAACTGATTTTGGACTTATAGCAAAAGAGTAGATTTTGAAGATTGAGGATACCCAAGAAAAATGTCTCATATGAGACTAAAGATTTAAGATTAAGGAGATCCAAGATAATAGGTCCCATAGAAAATTGAAGAGAGAAGAAAGAAATATGCTAGAGAAGCTCTATTGAATATTGAGAAAAAGGAGACCTGAAAGAAGAGGTCCCATTGCAAATTTGAGATTTGAGATAAGATATTTAAGAGAGAAGATTGAGGAGGCCTAGGAAAAGGTCCCATTGAATTTTGGAAGGAGAAATAAGGAGAATAGAAAATCCCTATTGAGAAATTGAAGAAGTGGCCATTGGAGGATATTTGAAGAATGTTCAAGGTAGAATATTACAATGAGAATAAACTCTTAAGAAAAGGTAATCATATCAAAATTTTGGGATAATTATTGCCATATAACAACAAGCCCAAAATGATTTATTAAACTGATTCAAGGAGGAAGGATTTGGAAAGAAGTTTGCCAAATTTTAGAATTTCTTTTTTGAAGACTTCAAGACATTCAGACTCTTGAAGAGTAGACCAACATAGGGGTCAAATTTAAAGATAAAAATTCTATGAGAGTTGAAAATTTGAAAGAGGATTGAAGAGGCCACCAAATTGATATTTTTTGAAGGCAGCCATTAAAGTTTTGAAGGCTGATTTTTGAAAGAGAAGATTGCAATTTTTTGGGACATAATTTGAAGAGTTCCAGGACAGCAAATTGCAGGAGACATAGAGCTATGAATTGGATAATATTTGGGAAGTTTTTGAAGTGTCCTTAAATAGATAATTAAATGAGGAATTGGTAAAATTTAGAGCTACAAAGTATAGAGATGTTTGGACAACATTCGAAGAAGAGTTAGAGCTGCATATTTTAGAGTTTCTTGGCAATATTTTGAAAGGCGAAAGAAAGTTTTTGCAGAGAGAGTTGAAGAAGAGGAGAGAGAATGTTTTGAGCATTAAATTAAGAAAAATAATAGCTGCACATTTGAATAATTTTAATAGCAAAATAGTGAATGAGATAATAAAGAAAAAAGGTAGGAAATTAAGGAAGAAAAGAGTGCAAATAAATGTTTATAGTTGCCTTGTTTAAGCATCCAAGGATAGGGTTTATATCAAGCATTATAAACATATTTGTAAAGTTAAAATATAGAAAAAAGGAGAAGCTAAAGTTCTATCTTTGAAGCTAAAAATTTAGAGCTTGCTATCATCATCGAACTTGCATCATACTTGCAAAAATAACAAGTTAATGAGAGAATAACAAGCTAGTTGCTAGCTTGAAAAAGAGCAAGATAATAGAAGTAAAGCAAGCAAGCTGCAATATTAAATGGAGAAGAAAATATAAGTAGAATCACTAAGTTTTAAGACAACAATAAAGGAGAAGAACAATTTGGTTAGCAATAAAATGACAATAATGTAGATCTAGCATAAGACCAACAAGTTAGAGCAACAACCATAGCATAGGGGGGAAAGCATCCAAGAGCCACCAAGCTTGAGAGTGGACCACCTTGCAAAAGAGGAGGAGCCATCATGTTTAAATATGAAGCTATCAAACATGCAAAGGATGAGCCACCACGGTAAAAGAAGAATACATCGAACTTACAAAGGAGGAACACCATTCTAGAGCCACCAAGTGAGCCAAGGAGAAGGTGTAATTTTTAGTTAGCCATAAGAGGTTGGAGGATCCACCATAAGATCCATTCCAAGTAGTAGAATAATAACCTAGATATGCTAAAAAGTGAGAAACTAAATAGAAATTTTTTGGATGTTGAAAAGGTGTAGAAGAGACAACCAAACCATCAAGATTTGTAATAGTCAAAAGAGGAGGACAAACATTTGAGAAACCAATTGCTGCACAATGGAAATTTGGTTTACTATTGGTGAAGAGCCACATGTAAATTATAATTTCCAAGAATCCATAACATAATTTAACAATACGAGCTAAAGGTGACTAATGTTTTTACCAAGTGTTATGAGGAGCCAAGAAAAATTGGAGCACCAAAGGAACATTGGTTGAAGAGCAAAAGAACTTGTGTGCCATTTGGCACTTGGAACAGAGAGCACCAATTGATTTTGGAGGGAGTTTAAATATTTTGGAGTAGCCATTAAATGCATGGGCCATAAATAGCATAGCACCAAAAACATTCAATATAAATTCATTTTTTAATTAGAGTGAGCACCTTGTGTAAAGAAGCTTGTTGAAGAGTCAATGTTGGAGCAGCATAAGAGACCAAATATTGGAGGTAATTTTTAAGTTAATGTTTTATTTTCTAAAGGTTGGAGTTATAAGGGATGAATAGTATTTGATTTTCTTAAGGTTGAATATAATTAATTCATTTCCACATTGATTAATTGAATTATTACAGAAATAATGTATATAAGTGAAAATCAAAACCTAGAAACCTTTTTAATGCAATTTGGAAAGTTTTGTAGAGATTTGAAAAGTTGATTTGAAGTTTTGGGAAGTTAATTACAAGTTTTGTAATTAATTTATTTGATTTTGTAAAGAAATTTGAAATATTTGTAAATAATTCTATTTTGGAGAAATAAGAATTTCAACATCAAATTAGGAATACAGAATATGCAAATATATTTTACTAAACTTCTAAATTTATGGTTAGGGGGCTATAAGAAATTCAACATCAACATAGGATTGTGAAATTTAGAATTTAGAAACCGTATTTTTGAAATTTGGGAGATAAAAGGTATTCAACTTAGAAATTTGAGAATTGAAACCTTCTCAAAAATTATTGTTTGATCATATATTCAAACTTAGGGAGATATAAGGAATTCAATTCAAAAGCTTAGAAAAGTTGAAAAATAGTCTAGGGAGTTATAAGGAAGACTACATTAAAGGGATTCATGGATGAAATTATTAAGTATACTATAACACACGGATGAACAACAATTTCAAAACTAATGAAATATATGCTAAATTCTCTTTTTATTGATTTTAAAAATGGGTTACAAAATAGACTTTCTCTCAAGAAATATTTCCCTCTTTTAAATATGAAAGTAGATGCACTTGTTGATGTCTTATGATGCCCTCAATGTAATTGGGCTTCTTTGCATGTGTGCCATCGCTAGGATGCTTGGAAATGTTTTTGGTACTTTTTTAAACCTATAAAAATAGATTAGTACATTTGGGGACCTATAATTGATCAGATTCCATGTTTATGAAGACAAAAATGACCTTGAAATGAAATAAAATATGATAAAAATTGTAAATGAAGCTGTAGGAACTGTAAAAAACTAATTTTTACCTATTTTGTAGCTGCAAGGTTTTTGTAGATTTGGTTCACATGGTGGTGTGCAAACCTCTACTCGGGTTCACATGGCAGTGTGCGAACCTCTAATCAGGTTCATACGACGGTGTGTGAACCTTGTTGTAGTTGATTGTTTATGTTTATTGTGAGACAAGAAAAGTCTCCCCAAGATCGAAGAATGCTCCACAAGATCAATCACACATAAAATAGGAAAACCCACAACACCAATATTAAGTGGTAAAACCCTACTTCAAATGAAGAAGGGAAACATCCACTATGAAGCTCATTATATTACTCAATGATTCAACAATACAAGAATGCTTCAATGTTATGGAACAATATGCATCAACATGATATGTCAATATGTGGTAGACAACACCCCTATTTAAAGAGAAGATTTTATACTACAACCCTAAAATTGCCCTAATCTTATCACAATCTTATCTTGAGATGTGTGACAAATATTATCATAATATTATCTTGAGATGTGTGACAAGTGACATCTATCAAATATTAAAAAGTGATTGGTTACTTTTTAATATTTTCTAGAAAAGGGGAAATAAATTTTTCCCACAAATTAAATATTCTTAGCACCCTTATTTTATTTATTAATTGGGTGGGAATATTTTTACATAAAATATAATTATTTTCTAATTCAAATATTATTCTTTAGACTTTATATTTTAGTCTAAGAATAATTTACACAATGTTGCATTACATATTCCAACACTCCCCCTTAATGCAATATTGGGGAAAGTTTTTATGAAACAAAGAAACATTCTCCCCCTAAAGATACAAACGGGGATGAGAATCAAATGAGTAATATAGTTACAATGAGCTTTTATGACCAAGAATGGTCTACAATAAGGCACCAATACAAAATGGGCCAAAATGATACTACAATCCCCAAACAGAGTAGCTTCAGATACAAGCAGATTACAAAGCCATCCATCAACTATAAGTGGTTGCAAATGACAAGAAAAAAAATCACAAGGGTGTCTTTAGTAAGCCTGCAAAACCCCAAATGGAAGCACCTGCAAGCTACAAGTAGCTCAACATAAGATCAGTTAGATACATCATCATAAATATATTCACCACATCATATATGAATATCCAAAGATGATAACAAAACTAATATAACAAATAGTGAACTATAAGTCATCACAAAAAGATGCCAAGTCATACTTATAATCACGTGCTATATAGTTGATCAAAAAATATCATGTACAAAGTTGCATAAAGCAAACAAGAAGTACCATGATAATGCAAACTCTAAAGTACCATGTACAAGAGTTGCATAAGGTAAATGAAAATAATAAAGTGTGCACACCGGTTGCATAAAGCCAACTATAAAATATCATGTACAAAAGTAGCATAAATGCTAACAAGAAAATACCATGATAAACCAATTGCATAATACCAACTACATAAAAACATGTACAAATTTGCACAAGGCAACAAGAAAGCGACATGTAAAAGAGTCACATAAAGCAATTTCATCATATACCATAATTGCACAATGCCATTTACAAGGTAACATGTACAAAAGTTGCACAAGGCAAACAAGAAAGTACCATGTTCAAAAGAGATGCAAAAAGCAATTATACCACCAAAGATCAACTCATATATATAGCACAAAAAACCTCATAAGGATGAAGTTGTCAACACACAAGTGTAACTACACTTCATTACCCCTTGAGGACAACTTCACCAAACCAAGTGAGCCCCTCAGCTTACAAAATTGCTCCTTGGGAAAAGGTTTGGTGAACAAATCAACAGAATTAGAAGATGATGGGCAATACTCCAACTGAATAGTCCCATCCAATACCTTCTCTCTGATAAAGTGGGCTTGGATTTCAACATGCTTTTTCCTTTGATGCATTACAAGATTTTTGTCCAATGCAATAGCTGATTGATTATCGAAGAGCAAACATGAAGGACCAAATTACTCAAAGCCAATTTCCTTCATGAGGGTACGAAGCCAAACCACTTCCTATGCAGCTGTTGTTGTAGCCTTATACTCCGCTTTCATTGTAGAAAGAGCAATTGTATCTTGATTCTTGGAATACCAAGAGATAGATGTAGATCCAATACTAAAAACATATATTGTGGTATACTTTCTGTCTATTCTATCCCCTCCAAAGTCAAAATCAGTATAGCCGAAAAGAGCAAAGGAAGGAAGCCTAGAATACTTGAGTGTCAAATCTCTAGTACCTAAAAGGTACTTCAAAATCTTCTTGGTAGCTTGTAAGTGCTCAATATAATGTTTTTGCATGAACCTAGCCATCATACCAACTACAAAAGCAATATTTGGCCTTATTATGGTAACATAAATAAGACTACCAATGAGCTGCCTATACAATGTAGTATCAACCAACAGAGATTTTGTACTTACTTCCAACTTAACCCATGTAGAAATAGGAATGGAAGTAGGATTGCCATCCTCTAAATCAAACCTCTTAAGAAGATATTCAATATACTTGGATTGACTCAAAAAGGTACAATCCTCATGCTGATAAACTTGCATGCCAAGATAGCAGTGTAGAAGACCAAGGTTAGTCATTTCATACTCTGAATTTAATTTGGAGATGAAATAAAAAATCACCTCATTCTCATTTCTAATCATAACAAGGTCATCAAAAAATAGAGCAATTAAAATGACCAAGTTATCCTTCCTAAGCACATAGAGATCTATATCTGAATAGCATTTATCAAAACCAAGAGACAAGAAGTAACCTAAAATCTTCATGTACCATGCTCTAGGTGCTTGCTTTATGCCATACAAGGTTTTCTTTAGTTTACACACAAGTGCTTCCTTACCTTGTACAACAAATCCTTGTGGTTGACTCATGTAGATATCCACATCCAAATCACCATTTAGAAAGACACTTTTCACATCAAGCTAAAAAATCTTCCAACCTTGAGCAACAACAATAGCAATGAGAAGTCGAATGGTGGGCATTTTGGCAACTGGTGCAAAGGTTTCATCATATTCAATGTCATTTTTTTGAGCACAACCATTAGCAACCAATATAGCCTTATAATTTTCTATCTCTCCATTAAAATTGTACTTGATTCTATAGATCCACTTGTTCCCAATAACATTTCTCTTATTAAGATAAGGTACTAGATCCCAAGTTTTATTATTTATAATAGAATCCATCTCAATATTCATGGCATCAACCCAACAAGAGTGTTGTGAAGCTTCTTGGTAAGAATTAGGCTCATGATCATTCTCTATCTTAGCTAGAAGACACATGTTAAGGGTCATACTTCTAGTTATCCTTTGGCTAACTGAATTCTGCTCTTTAGGACCCCTAGAATGATCCAACCACTTGGTCCTTTTGACACAAAGCCCACCATTTTCTAACTCAAGAAGGTCTTCATTGACTCTTGAAACAAATAAAATGTGTGAATAAGGTGAGTATAACTTGTAGCCCCTATGTTCTGCATCATAGCCAACAAAGATGCATTTTTTAGAATTTTTATCCAATTTCTTCCTCTTTTCTGAAGGAATATATGAAAATGCATCACATCCAAACACTCTTAAGTGTGAAAATTTTGTCTTCTTACCATTTCAAACCTCATAAGGAGTCTTCCCCTCAACTTATTTTGAAGGACACCTATTAAGAATGTAGATTGTTGTACTGGTTGCTTCACCCCAAAGAAATTGAGGTAAGTGGTCACCAAGCATGCATCTTACCATCTCCATGATTGTCCTCTTTTTCCTCTCTGCAACACCATTTTTTTGAGGAGTGTATGGACAAGTAAACTGCCTTTTGATCCCATGAGAAGAACAAAAATCATTAAAACTATTGTTATTGTACTCCCCACCATTGTCACTTCTAATCATTTTGATCTTTGCTCCCTTTTGATTTTCTACCAAAGCTTTGAACTCCTTGAATGTCTCAAAATAATCTGATTTATTCTTAAGTAGATACCCAAATATCATTCTTGAATAATCATCTATAAATGTGAGAATATAGGATGCACCACCAAGTGATCTAACATGTAATGGACCCATAATATCTGTATGAATGAGTTGAAGAATTTGTGTGGCCCTTGTTGACTTGTCCTTTGCAAACTTTTTTTTGCTCATCTTGCCTAAGATGCATATTTCACACAAACCATGAATAGGTGAAATGTTAGGCAACCCTTCAACCAAAATTTTCAACTTCATCATATGAATATTTTGATAGTTTGTATGGCATAACCTTAAGTGCCAAAGCTTGCTACTAGGAGAAACATTAGTTGCTAAACACACTTTAGGATGAGCATAACCTAACACATAAATATTACTCTTCACGTAACCTTTAATGATTGGTAGCATGCCTTTCCTAATGCTCTAAGAAGTTGCATTGAAATCAATAGTGTAACCACTTCGAGCAACTTGTAAAACTAAAATTAAATGTCTCCTAAGGTTAGGCACATATAGGACATTATCAAGTAATTTCCCTTCAATTACAACATTACAAACACGTTCTACTTGAAGTCTAGTATTATCACCAATGACAACTAAATCTGAAGAGTGCTTATGAAATTCCACAAAATTGTCCTTTTCAAAACACATGGTTAGTGCATCCAGAATCTAACACCCATTCAGTAGAAGTAGATGAGTCAATGGTGTAGAGGGCACAAAAAAAGGTATTTTTATTAGAATTTTGCTTTACATTGTTGTTATTTTTCTTTCCCTTGCCAAACCATTTCTTAGGTCCTTGTCCCTTAGCCTTTTATTGCTCTTTCATTTCTACAATCTTCTTCTTAATGAAACAATTTTGTTCCTTGTGGCATTTCTTGCCATAAAAGTTACAAGTGAAATCAACTCTAGGCTTGTTGGGTTGAAATGTGAGACAAGCAAAGTCTCCCCAATATCGAAGAATGCTCCACAAGATCAATCACACACAAAAGAGGAAAACCCACAACACCAATATTAAGTGGTAAAACCCTACTTCAAATGAAGAAGGGAAACATCCACTATGAAGCTCACTATATTACTCAATGATTCAACAATACAAAAATGCTTCAATGTTATGCAACAATATGCATCAATATGATATGATAAGATGTAGTCTACAACACCCCTATTTAAAGAGAAGCTTTTCTACTACAACCCTAAAATTACCCTAATCTTATCACAATCTTATCTTGAGATGTGTGACAAATCTTATCACAATCTTATCTTGAGATGTGTGACAAATCTTATCATAATCTTATCTTGAGATGTGTGACAAGTGGCATCTATCAAATATTAAAAAGTGATTGGTTATTTTTTAATATTTGCTAGAAAAGGGGAAATAAATTTTTCCCACAAATTAAATATTTTTAGCACCCTTATTTTATTTATTAATTGGGTGGGAATATTTTTACATAAAATAGAACTATTTTCTAATTCAACTTTATTCTTTAGACTTTATATTTTAGTCTAAGAATAATTTACACAATGTTGCAATAAAAAACTATAACCATTCTTGCAATTTAATACAAGAAATAAACCAAGATCAACTTGCAATAAGAAGGTAACTAATCACAACAACCATCTTGCAACAAAATAAACTAACTTGAATTGAACCATAAAACATTTGTTAAATGTTAGATAGTCAATAAGTTAGTAAGTTACTATTCATTTTAAGGTTTTGCTATAGCCTAATGAATTACCAATTCATCTCACCCAAGGTCAACCAAGCTACCCAAAAGGGTACAGGTACGAGGACCCGAAAAGGACTTACTATCGATAGAGCGGATTCTTTTAGGTCCAATAGGTGTTTAGCAAATATAAACTATGTTGCAAGATTAAGTAAATTTTAATCAAATACTAAATTTGTGGTTAGTAAGTTGATTTATTTTTAGCCTTCTTGATAAATATGAAAATTAGTAAATTGCAAGTTAGTTGGTTAGTAGATTGTTTAGTAGCAAGTTAGTAAGTTAGTAGTTAGATTAGTTGATATGCAAAATGCAAAAGATGCAAAAAAACAAAATGTAAGAAATATGAACAAGAGATAGTGGAGACACAAAGCAAAACACAAATACACACACACTCTCTCTCTCTCTCTCTCACACACACACACACACACACACACACACACTTTCATTCTCTTTTACTTTCATTATAAGAGATACAAGTTACATTAATTTACATTATGCTTCAAGAAAATGCTTGAGAGAGATTAGAATAAATTAATAAAAATAGGGGAAGAGAGTGAAAAAGTTGATCCGAAATTGCCTTGTATACTCCAAAACATACTTGGATAACCTTGCAAAACAAACAAACTCACAAACAACCATTGTTAATGTGAGACAAAAAAAATATTGCATTTTAAGGAAAATAATAATAATTTTCTAATACAAAAATTGCTTAAAAAAATGCAATTAAATTAATAAAATTTATTTTATTAAATAATTAATAAAAAAAAATCGCATGAAAAAGCTTAAAGATTTTTAAAAAGCAAAACCTTTTAGAAAAAAATTAAATTTTTTTCAGACTATATAGCTGATTGTTTTTTGTATATAGCCGACTGTTTTTTTATTTATATATATAGCCAACTGTTTTTTAATTAAATATATATATTTTAAAATGACTATATATGGAAATAGGGGTTTTTGGGTCTTTCGGACGCAACCATGGGGTTTTTTTGGCTCCAAAACCCTTTTAGCAAAATCTCAATACCAAAAAACATTATAGATTTAAAATGAAAATACTATTTACAAAAGATCTAACAACTAGATCTAAAAACATAATAAATCTATAAACCCAAATGGCAGATTTACAAAATAAGTTTGCATAAAATACCCAAATATCAAATGCATACAAAAAAAATTATACCTTAATGGGTTTTTCACCTCAAATGATTGAAGACACTTGATGGAGATCCCAATCGCTCTGATACCAAATGTGAGACAAGAAAAGTCTCCCCAAGATAGAAGAATGCTCCACAAGATCAATCACACACAAAAGAAGAAAACCCACAACACCAATATTAAGTGGTAAAACCCTACTTCAAATGAAGAAGGAAAACATCCACTATGAAGCTCACTATATTAGTCAATTATTCAACAATACAAGAATGATTCAATGTTATGCAACAATATGCATCAACATGATATGTCAAGATGTAGTCGACAACACCCCTACTTAAAGAGAAGCTTTTCTACTACAACCCTAAAATTTCCCTAATATTATCATAATATTATCTTGAGATGTATGACAATGGCATCTATCAAATATTAAAAAGTGATTGGTTACTTTTTAATATTTTCTAGAAAAAGGGAAATAACTTTTTCCCACAAATTAAATATTTCTAGCACCCTTATTTTATTTATTAATTGGGTGGAAATATTTTTACATAAAGTAGAATTATTTTCTAATTCAAATATATTCTTTAGACTTTATATTTTAGTCAGAATAATTTACACAATGTTGCATTACATATTCCAACATTTATTTCTATATGAATGGGCTTCTAGCACTGTTGCTTGATTTTTGATGAATGTTGAAGTGATGGAAAAAGTTCTAGAGTGATTTATGTAGAGTTTTGGTAAGTAAGCCAAAAGAGTGAGAGAGAGTTTCATGGTGAAAATGCCCATCTATTTATAAAGTGGACCAAGACTAGGGGGGATGAGGTGTCCTTTGTGATGTGGCATAAATTCTAGGTTAGGTCCTACCATGGTGAGGTTAGGATGATAAAGTGGAATGTGAGTCATTGCTTCATGTACCCTAAAGAAACATCCTAGGTGCACATATGTGTGAGCAACAATTAAGATTAACCCTGATTAGGTGGATTCTAGGTTAGTTTAAGTTTTGGTTAGGCATATTTTGTAAATATCCTAAGTGGTGGGTGCACACATGTGTGAGGATAATATTAGGATTAATATTGATTTATCCCTAATTAAACATGGTTAGTCCATAAAGTACACTTTAGTGGTAAAGTGACTTTCAAAATATAATTAAAATTACCATGATTAGGGTTTTTGGAGGAAATGGTCACATGGGGACCATTATTAGGTGTAGGAAAGGGCTTAGATGGCCTAAAGGGATTTATAGATAGCCATTTAGTGAATAGGTGTTTTGGGCATTACTAGTGTAGTTTTGTAAGTTTCATGACTATGGGTGACTATGGGTGATTATGCATGACTATAAATGACTACATGCGACTACATGTAACTACGCATGACTATGGCTAACTATGGCTGACTACGCTTGACTACGACTGAATACGGTTGACTTCACATAACTACAGGTGACTACACATGACTACAACTGACTATGCATGACTACATGTGACTATGCATGACTACATGTTATTACGGGTGACTATGTGTGACTTTTAGGTGTCTACATTTACCCCTTTTTGTACTATGTTGTGTAATACATGGTTTCATACAAAAACATGATAGAAGAAGATGATGAAGTGATTGGAAAGACAAATAATGAGTAGGTGAATGAATGTAGATGATTATAAAAAAAACACGATGATGAAATAGGTGATTTGTAATTTAATACAACACTTTTCAATATCATACTGGGTGCTTTTGAGAGAAACTTAAGATTACTTTGTTCTTGTGATCAATGCAAGATATTCCAATTGTAGATAAAACAAATGTCGTTTCAAATTTTTACTTATGATTTATTGATGAGCGCATGACAACATTTTTCAAACCATTAAATCCGTGTGGTGAGGAAATATTAGGTTTAGCATTCAAAATGTGGTTTTATGTATACCACTATAAATAATGGAATCAAGACGTATATGTTTGGTGCATGACTCTCATGATTTAGTTAGAATTAGATTTGTGTTAAGATAATATTTATCAAAATAAATTTTAGACATATTTAATACTCGTGATTGGATGTTTGGTTTTTTGATCACGTGCAAAGTATATTTTTGTATGAATACTCCCTCAAGAGATGAATCGACAATGGAGTAGATGAAAAGTGGCAATCAGTCAATTGAAATAATATGATGGTGAAAAAAAGTGGAAAAATGGAGAAAACATGGATGGAAAT
>JAQPPZ010004378.1:0-12772 GCA_028583015.1 Wollemia nobilis | reverse complement strand
ACATTATCCGTCCTCATCTCTATATAACTAGAAAAAATCTTAAATTCTTGGTCTCTCCTCCTTAGTTCCCGTATTTTTCATTTCTATAGTTTTTCTCTAGAGATATCAAATTCGATGAGACTTTTACTTCTTATTCACATAAAAAAAGTAGTGAGAGTAGTTCCATACCTACGCTACTAGAGAACCTCTCTATATTATATGTGATTGATATTGCATGATTGGTGGTAATCCCTGGTAATTCTGTAAAGAGATAGATGTTCCTGGTGGAGAACTTGAAATGAATGTACCCAAAAAACCTAGATCTCATTCTTAAAACTTACAAAATTTTAGGCTAGGCCATTTTAATCGACTCATAACATAGTTGGAGACACCAAAATGTCTTAATCCCTCAAATTAATCAATCATTTTGGTGTCTCACTGTAGTGGTAGGCATTCCTTGTTGAACAATGTGATTGACCTAATATTGTAGTGTGTAAGCTAGACCATTCTAGCAAGGGCATTGTGAATTTCCCTTCATTATGACTTTCCCTTCCATATGATCTCCCTACCCTGGGTGTGTTATAGTGTGTATCTAACCTAGTTTTGTTTACTTATTTGTATCTTCTCCCACTATAGTGGCAAGCATGCCTTGTTGAATAATGCACTTGATCGAATACTACAACATGTGAGCTTGAACCATTTTGATAAAGGTATGGTTGTTTTCCCTTCTATAGGATCTCCCTACCCTAGGTGTGTTATAGAATGTACCTAACCCAATTATGTTTACTTTTTTGTATCTTCTCCCATTGTAGTGAGAAGTGTGCCTTGTTGAACAACACACTTGACAAAGTACTGTAGTGTGTGAGCTTGGAACGTTGTGATAGGGGCATGTGATTTTCCCTTCCACGAGGTCTCCCTATCCTAGGCACATTGCAATGTGTATCTAGCCCATGTTTTGCTTTCTATTTCTTCTCCCCTTATATGGTAGGCATGTCTTGAGGAACAATGTGCCCACCGTTAATGATAGGGTATGAGTTGACCTTGGGGATATATTTACATCCATTCATGGCATAGGTTGGCTTCCCCTACACTACCCTATAACAATGGTTGGACATAATTTTGGGGTCTTGGTGTTCATTTGTGTCTATCTAGTAGTTTCTTTTAGGATTAAGGGACGGACATATACTTACATACATGTATGATATAAATTGAAATCTCTTAGTTCATCTAGTTGTAGCGATGAGTGTACTTGTTGGTACTTGGAACTTGTTGGATACTACATGCAATTTGCCTACTACAATGGCATGTATGGATAATACTAAAGGGAGGCATTTTTTGATGAGCACATCACTAAATGCTACCTAAATCATTCATGCTCTAACAAAGTCTAAATCATGAAGTACATCATAGAATACTACTCAAATCATACGTGCTCTCTCCAAACATAGATATGCATGTCATTGAATTCCACTTAAATCATACATGCAACTAGAAAATTAAAAAAGACATGTCATTAAAGGCTACACAAATCATAAGTACATGTTATAAACCACTCATCATGTCTTTGAATACTACACATCATAAATATATGTCATCACATCATCATAGCAGTAGATAGATAATAAAAAGATACACAAATTTAGTACTACAATAATGGAAGAATCTCATATATATCTGAAAATATAATACATAGTGATACAATATATAATACATGGAGCACTAAGTACATAATCCTATATTTCTAAATATTTTACCACAAAAATGGTTTTTTTACATGCTATTCTACCATGTTTTATAGGGATATCATAGGAATAATGGTTCTAGGGGGTTTGGCTTCCTCTAGACCCGCTAAGGCACTTCGTTTTTGCTTATTTTACACCTAACTACTATTTTTCAATGCTTTGGGGATTATTATAGGAAAATTCCTTTCGATTCATGTGGTGCAAGTATAAATCAATTTATTCTAGCCAAAATTTTAAGGGGTACATACAAGTATGTTTTCCTCTACTTTTGCATTTTTTGGCTATGTTTTTGCATTCTTTTTTTTGTTTTTCCATAAAAAATTGTATTTTGTATAAACAATAAAAATAAAATTAACAAAAAATTTGTTTTTAGCTCCATAGAATAGAATATTTTATTTTTATTGCTTTGGCTATTGCATATTGAATTTTTTTCCTTAGGACTCATAAGTGGCTATCCTTGTAGTGTTGCCTACAATCCTTAAGAATGAGCAATATGTATTTGTAAAAAGGGTACTAACAACTAATTTTACAAGTGGTGGAGAGTTTCATCCTCCTAAACATAGGACATGGTGGACTAACTTTGTTAATCCTTAGATAGGGCAATAATTTGATCGATGATTTTGGTTTCCTTTTCCTCACCCAGTTGCTACCTTTCTACCACTTTTTCTTAATCATTTCTACTTAACTATTTCAAAACCCTCAAATAAGGATAAAGTCACAATTAAGGGACATGTTTCATGCCTCTCCCAATGCATGCATTTTAAAATTTGGTGGTGTCAAGATTGCTACTTCAAGTACAAATCATGATCGTCGATTAAATTTTAGGGTTTTTGATGCATAGTCATGATTCTAGAATGTTTTTACACCTATGGTTGAGATGTGCATCATTTGGACTAATGGTTATGATTTTATAGCTCCAAAAAGAGTGTAAATTTAGTTGCCATTTTCAAAAGGGGAGGTTATTCATTTCTTCCACTATAAACACCCATTTTATTTTTTCATTTGATCATTATTCATTCATTTACATCTCTTATTGTTGACATTTCTCTAAAATATTTTTGCCTCTATTGCTTCCATGACACAAGACCCTTTTCACTCTCTCTATTTTTCCCTTGTAGGTACAACCAAGCCATCGATTGTTGGTTCACTGCCTTTCACAAAGGAGGACAAGACACTCTACTAGGATTTGCAACCAAAGGACAAGAATTGCCTCTCAAGGACTAATTTCCAAGGTATGTCGCACCCTTTGCATATAATCCAGGTGTGACATTACATGCTGGATAAAATAGAAGTATCTCATTATGATTATTTTATAAATGAAATGATTCTTGATGCCCTAGGTATCAAGTAATTTATTTTGTTGCATTAGGATTAGCCTTGGCTTTTGTCTTTTGTGGATAATCTTAGTGTAGGTATACTCTCGAATGCACTATTATTTTTGCTTTAATTAGGACACTACTATTTTTGCTTGAATCAGAACAGTTTGAGCTCTGATTGCATAATTGTTGTTTTTTATCTTTTTAAGCATTTTGGTATGTATTGTATTAATTCATGTAATTGCATGAGATATCCTATTTTTCACAAAATAGAAACTCATCTAACACTCTTATAGGATCTCCAAGGTGCATATGAGATGGTCTATGACCACTACTAAAACACAAACTCTTATAACGTGACAAACTCATTCATGTATGATTGGCTTGTTTATCAAGTAAAGTAGAGCTTGATGATAAATGTAAAATGCATAAAGGTTTGGAAGCATATAGTGTCAAAAAGTCTACACCTTGTAAACCATCCCAACACCTTGCATTTTGTGATGCAATAATTTTTTATATGTGACAATAACCAACTTGCAAAGTAGGTGGGTTGATCCAACCTATATAATCCTCATGTGCCAATCTATACCCAATTGCAAAATTTGATGCATCGATATGGACATGAAACTCTTTGTGCCAATCTTGAAACACCAAAATGGGCACACTAACTTGGCTTTCAATTACCAAACATGTCATAAACCACTTAGCATGTCTTTGAATGCTACACATCATAAATACATGTCATAGTATTAGATAGTTTATATATATATATATATATATTTATTTATTTATTTATTTATGAAAATATGGTACATAGTGGTAAAATACATTATGGCACTAAGTGTGATAATCCTATATATTTTTTTATTTTACTACAAAATTGGTTTTTTGCATACTATTTTGCTAATTTTTGTAGGAATATCACAATAATTGTACTTATGTGAGGTTTGGCTTGCTCTAGACTTGCTAAGGCACACCGCTTTTGCTTATTTTGTATCCAAAAATTTTGAGGGATACATATAGGTAACTATCTGATATGTTTTCCTCTACTACATTTTTGGTTGTGTTTGCATTTTTTTTGTTTTTTATTTCATTTTTTTGTATTTTGCATAAATAGTTGAACAAAAAATAACAAACAATTGTTTTTAGCTCTTTTGCATGGATTTATTTATTTATTTTATTGCTTCGACTATCGCATATTGCTTTTTCCCCTAATAACTTACAAGTGGTTTTCCTTGCAATGTTGCCCATAGTACTTAGGGATAAGTAATTTGTATTTGTAAAAAAAGCACTAACAATTCACTTTACAAGTGGTGAAGAGTCTTGTCCTCCTATAAATGGGATAGGACCAACATTGTTAATCATTAGGTGGGACAACCACAAGCCATGTTGGTCGATGCTTTTGGTTTCCTTTCCTCAACTAGTTTTCTTTCTGCAAATTTCCTCAAAACCCTGAACAAGAATAGAGTTATAATTTAGAGACATGTTTCCCCCAAAGCATGCATCTTAAAAAACAACAATGCCAAAACCGCCACATTAAGTGGGCATCATGATCATCAATTAAATATTAGAGTTTTTGATGCATGGTCATGATTCTAGTATGTTTTTACACCTATGGTTAAGATGATGCCTTTCACAAAGGAGGACGAGACACTCTACTAGGATTTACAACCAAAGGACAAGAATTGCCTCTCGAGGACTGATTTCTAAAGCATGTGGTGCATA
Source organism: Wollemia nobilis (assembly GCA_028583015.1). Lineage (NCBI taxonomy): Eukaryota > Viridiplantae > Streptophyta > Pinopsida > Araucariales > Araucariaceae > Wollemia > Wollemia nobilis. Next base: position 8,010 of record JAQPPZ010004378.1, on the reverse strand, counting down.
TAATTTAGGTGTAATCTCTCCTTTATTATTGTGGTGATATTGCATGCAACATAGAAAAGTGTCTCATTGTTATTATTTTATGAATGAAATGATCCTTGATGCCCTAGGTGTCAAGCAATTTATTTTGTTGCATTAGTATTAGCCCTAGATTTAACCATTTATGGATTATCTTAGTGTAGAATATCACACACCATATATCATAAATTCACTTGAGACTATCACACCATATATCATATGGGATAGTGCATTCAAGAAGAATGATATTATTATAAGATCAAGTTATGCAGAATAGATCCAAGAAATGATGTTGGATTACATGCAACTAATGACCCAACATGTTTGACTCATTGCTTCAACAATACTTGTTCATATAGGCTATTAACATCATTGCTACTAAAAATAGATAATTGAAAAGTTGGAGATTCCACCATGCTAACTAGAAATAGACTTATGGAAAGTAGAAATAGACTTTTGATCCAATCCACTAATGCAAATTAGATTTTGCTTGTCCTCTCTGAGACTCCACTAGTACATGTAAACTATATGTAAACCCCCAACATTAACAATTATCATACACATGTAACAAAATCAACCATTTATCTGTTATTACTGGTTCATAAAAAAATATTCATTTCTTGCTCCAAGGCTCTATTTCGCAAATCTTTTTTCCCTTTCTTTTCCTTTTTCTTTTATTTTTTGTGTGGGTGGGAACACAACATGGATCATGTCAATGCATAAATTATTTACATCAGTTGTACATTACGAGAACATGCATGGATAATTTACATCAATTGTACATTACAATAAAATAGATAGTCTCTTCCTATAAAGGTAAGGTTGTGCTTACCATATATAGAGGTGGTAGAGGTGGTAAAGAATATATCTATAGGTAGTATATGGGTAATTGAAAAGCAATGCTATGCTTGCCATAGAAAATGGATAATTAAAAAGCTGAAGATTGTCCCATGTAAACTAAAAATAGATTCATGGAAAGTAGAAATAAACTTGACCTAAACCACTCATGCGAATTAAGTTTGCTCAGTCTCTGAAACTGCATGGTGCTTGTAAAGTAAATGTAAACCCCTAACATTAACAAGCACTATACACTTGTAACAATATCAATTATTTATCTATTATTATTGGATCTTAAGAATTATTCAAGAATCAATTATTTATCTATTATTATGGGATCTTAAAAATTATTCAAGAATCAATTATTTATCTGTTATTATTGGATCTTAAGAATTATTCATTTCTTGCTACATAACTAATTTTCACAATTATTTTCACCCCTTTTCTTTATGGGTGGAAACACATATATCATGTCCATGCATAAGTAATTTATATCAGTTGTACATTACGAGAACATAGATAGTCTCTTCCTATGAAGGCAAGGCTATGCATGCCATAGAAATGATACCTCTATAGAAGTGGTAAAGAATCCATCTATAGGTAGCATATGGGTACAAATAAAGCAAAATAAAATATCAATATGCGATTGGTAACAAATGCACATCGTTTTGATCCTTAAATTTTGAAGTATTTTCTTGGAGAACCACCAAAAAAATTAATTTTTATGGTTACATGGGGATAAACAAGCTCCATTCATATAAAATTGTGATAACATACTTGTATTATAATATTTTTAGTAGTTACGTATGTACTCTAATTTGGAATGCCTTACTGTTGTGCTACATTTGGTGCATTACTTTAACAAAATTGGACCAAGGATTGTGGTGATAGAAAGTGATAGAGAAATTTGAATGAACAATATTCCATGGGGTTTACATAGATGACAATGGACAAGAGGAGTTGACAGGAAGGTCTAAGAGGATCGTGCAATGAATGATGTGACCAACAAACGGACGTGGTGAAGATGCATGCAAGGACATGTGCAAGGACAAATTAGTTCAAACACAACCACCACCACTCTCTCAATGAAAGAAAAAAATATAGGGTTTATCTTGAACAAAATGAGATGTTCATAATGATGACAATGATGTCTTGGAGGTGGTAAAAGTTTTTTTTCACCATGAAATTTAATGTATGTGGCGCTTTCAGGAGGGAAGTCTTCAAATGAAAAGTACAAATTTTGATGAGGAGAAAAGTGAACAACTTGGTGGGAGACATCGTTGTTAGTATAAGACAAGTAGATGATAGGCATCCAATGTAGTGAGAAATTTGTGGATGCAATTGAACAAGTTCACATAAGTACATGCATGCAAAAATGTTTAAGTGAAGATGCACCTATAGACATAAAAATCTAGGTAGACAAAGATCTTTGTGCAAGTGAAAACATACACATTGATGTGGAAGTCAACATAGGAGAAAACATTCTCTCAAGTGAAGACATATATATGTGGAAGTGTACATAGGCCAAGATGCTTGCACAAAGAAATTTCATTGTTATAGATAGAATCACAGACAAAGAAGGTTTTATAGTGGTATCTAAAACAACAATATAAGTGTGGGGGAGAGTGTCTAGGAGTGTGTGGGATGGGAGTCTAGCACATAGACAACCACAAAGGAGTTTTGTTACTTGATCATAGTCGATGTTCATGTATGTCCAAAGGAGGTCCCACAGTGAAAGATATTTAAGTTTTGGGAACACAATAGATGAAGCATCATCAGTTGACGAGTACGCTACCAAGAGTAGGTGCAAATACAACACAATCAATAATGACTACTATAATAGAAAAATAAAAGTGCTAGAATTTTTTACGAGATAGGAAGGAGGACCCCATATTTTTGTATTGGACTTGTGTGACATGTAAGATAATGGAATTACAAATGAAGCAATATGGATGCAATTATTACCAAGCACACTTAGTGGAGTTACCATGGATTAAAACACATCACTTCAAACTCTATTTAATATGTGGGGTATATGGAAGACTACTTAGAAGAATGAGTTTATAGTTTTGTGCAATGATATGACAATCATCGAGGAAATCGAGATAACAAAGAAAAAAGTTGAAGATCATTGTTTGGAGATGTCGATTAACAAGATGAATAAGCAACCAATCGATGGACTCTAGAAGTGGTGGTTTATGAATAGAATTTTTATGATGTTTTTGAAGAGATGAAAGTTATTCTCTTGATGTCATACCATGAAGCCTTTGATAGAGCATTGAATTTGTAATATGAAATGAAGACAACAATGGCGAAGAGTTAGAACAAAAGATGAAAGAAGTTTCAACAATGATATTTAGTACAAGAAGATGAGTCCAACCATTTAGGAGCTTAGAAAGGACATAAAAGAGGAAAATAAGAAAGATATTTGGTGTTTGAATTGTTAGAGGAAAGGACATATAAATTCCAATTACCCAAAATATTCATACTAGAATTTTTTTGAAGTAGATGGACATCACATTTAGAATGCTCATTCAGCCAAAAAAGTAATAAGCAACAAGCATTGGCTATCCAAAAGGAAGTAGATTGGAAGCCAAGTACTTTAAAGAGTGAAGTTGGTGTAAAACAAGTAGTGATTACTAGAACAACTATCAAAGAAGAAAGTGGTCGATGAACAAGGATCTTGCATTTTCAGATGAGTTGAATATTTTTTGGTTGAGTTGAATATTTCTTAATTTTATTAAGAAGAGAAAGGGTCTAAGATGAAACCAAACAATGATAGTGTGTTCTAATTGGAAGAATGCATGAAGAATGAAGGACACTTAGATAATGGTCTTCTCCATTAGCCGATGGAGGGTTATGAAGTTTTCCAACCATGTATGTGCTTGTATGTGGAGGAAGAACAAGGTATGATGGGAAAGGAAAATATAATATCATTGGACACCTATGAAGTGGGTGAGTCAAGTAATGTCGGTGAAGAGAGAAATATGACAAATACACGGATAATGCAAAATATAGTATTGGCGATGCACACATTGTTGAAAATTTGACATATCTATTTGACGTAACAAAAGTAGCAGAGTAATTTGACACCATCATGGAAAAAGGACTGTGCATGGTGTAGGTTAACCTCATCAAAGAAGATTAGTGAGAAATATGATTATGATCTAATCCTCGAGGAGATAAAATTCAAAATATTCTTGAAGTACAAGGTGTATGGACATATAAGTACCTCCAAGGAATTCCACTTGAGCTATACATAAACTAAATACCCTTAGGACCAGTCATGCAACCAATAATAAAGAGGTTATATTGCATGAATCCAAAGCATGTGGGCCTTGTCAGTACAAAAAATGAGAAGATTTTAGATGCTGGTATTATATTCAAGGCGATTAAGCGATTGAGTGTCCCAAATTGTCATAGGTTTTTTGAATAAAAAGAGCATGCAAATTTGAATTTGCATAGACTATAGGATCTTGAATGCAATTACAATCAAGGAGTTGTTCCTAATCTTGTCTATTGACTCAATTTTAAAGGAAGTACTTGAGCATGAGATCAATTACTTTTTAGATGTATTCTTTGATTACAACCAGATAAGCATAATTGAGGAGGACAAGTTGAAGTCCATATTTGTCGTGGAGGATGGAACTGTGCTTATAACTTAATGTGATTTGGTTCATACAATACAATTGTCACAATCCAAAGAATAATTCTATAATCATTGATTATCTGTTGTATCAATAAGGAAATTGGAAGTTTCCTTGATTATCTGTTGCTCCATGGGAAGTAGTTGACGATACACAAATGCATGAGGTTATGCATGAATACCCACCTTTTACTACACCCAATGAAATCTAAGCTACTAATGCCCTATATAAAATTGTTGGGCTACATCATGTGTTTGATAGGAATGAAGATGAATCCAAACAATATTTGCATCATGATATGGGAGAACCTACAACTTCAACTCGTTCAAATCCCTTTTGGAGCACATGAGGTACTAACAAAGGTTCATCAATCACTTTGCATAAATGTCCTATGTGTTAGATGCCCTCACACAAAAGGCCTTTGAGCAATTGAAAACCAACTTAGTGTGCTCCTTTTGGTGTTTTTAGATTAGCATAAAGACTTTCATGTCCACATTGATATATCAAATTTTGCAATTGGGTGTAGATTGGCACATGAGGCAGGTTGGATCAATCCACCTAAAATGCAAGTTTGTTATTGTCGCACATAAAAGAAAATAATTGCATGACAAAATGTGTTGGGATGGTTTACATGGTATCGATGTTTTCACACTATATTCTAAGTCTATATGCATTTTACATTTATCATTAAGCCCTCCTTTACTTGATCAACAAGCCAACCATACATAAATAAGTTAGCAAGTGGCTCATCAATCACATTATAAGAGTTTGTGTTTTAGGTAGTGGTCAAACTTGGGAAAAAGCATGTGATAATAGACTATCTCATATACATCTTAGAGAGCCTATAGGAGTGTCAGACGAGTTTATGTTTGTGTGAGAAGGGAATATCTCATGCGATTATATGAATTAATACAATACATACGAAAATGATTAAATCAAGATAAAAAAGGAATAATTATGCAATCAAAGTTGAAACTATCCTAATCCAATCAAAAATTGTAGTAGTGCATTCAAGAATATACTACACTAAGATAATCCATAAATGGTTAAATCCAGGGCTAATCCTAATGCAACAAAATAAATTGCTTGACACCTAGGGCATCAAGGATCATTTCATTCATAAAATAATCACAATGAGACACTTTTCTATGTTGCGTGCAATGTCACCACAATAATAAAGGAGAGATTACACCTAAATGATATGCAAAGTGTACCACATGCTTTAGAAATCAATCCTTGAGAGGCAATTCTTGTCCTTTGGTTTTAAATCCTAGTAGAGTGTCTTGTCCTCCTTTGTGAAAGGCAACAAACCAACGATCGATGGCTTGTTTATACTTGTAAGGGTAAAAAAGAGAAAGAGAATGCAAAGGGTCACATGTCATGGAAGCAATAGAGACAAAAAGCTTTAAAAGCAATGCTAGCAATAAAGAGGAGCAATGAATGAATGATGATCAAATGAGAAAATTAATGGGTATTTATAGTGGAAGAAGAGAATAAATTTTGCTTTTGAAGTTGACTATTGAATTTACACTATTTTTGGAACTATAAAATTACCACCATCAAACCAAACGATGCATCATCTTAACCATAGGTGTAAAAACATACTAGAACCATGACCATGCATCAAAAACCCTAATATTTAATCGATGATCGTGATGCCCACTTAATGTGGTGGTTTTGGCATTGTTGTTTTTTAAGACGCATTCTTTGTGGGAAACATGTAAACATATCTCTAAATTATAACTCTATTCTTGTTCAGGGTTTTGAGGAAAGTTGTAGAAATACAACTAGGTGAGGAAAGGGAACCAAAAGCATCGACCAACATGGCTTGTGGTTGTCCCACCTAATGATTAACAATGTTGGTCCTACCCCATTTATAGGAGGACAAGACTCTTCACCACTTGTAAAGTGAATTGTTAGTGCTTTTTTTACAAATACAAATTACTCGTCCCTAAGGACTATGGGCAACATTGCAAGGAAAGCCACTCGTAAGTCCTTAGGGGAAAAAGCAATATGCGATAGTCGAAGCAACAAAAAAAAATAAATCCATGCAACGGAGCTAAAAACAATTTGTTTATTATTTTTTGTTCAACTATTTATGCAAAATACAAAAAAATAAAATAAAAAACAAAAAAATGCAAATACAACAAAAAATGTAGTAGAGGAAAACATATCAGATAGTTACTTATATGTATCCCTGAAAAGTTTGTCCAAAATAAATTTATTTATACTTGCCCGATGTGGCTTGAAAGGGATTCACCTATAAATTTCCCCAAAGCATTGAAAATTTATTATTGGATACAAAATAAGCAAAAACGGAGTGCCTTAGCAAGTCTAGAGCAAGCCAAACCCCACAGAAGTACAATTCTTGTGATATTCCTACAAAACTCAGCAAAATAGTATGCAAAAAACCAAGTTTGTAGTAAAATATTTAAAAATATAGGATTATCACACTTAGCGTATTGTACCACTATGTACCATATTTTCATATATATATATATATATATGAGATTCTTCCTCTAATGTAGTACTGAATTTGTGTATCTTTTTATTAACTATCTACTACTATGATGGTGTGATGACATGTATTTATGATGTGTAGCATTCAAAGACATGTTAAGTGGTTTATGACATGTTGGGTAATTGAAAGCCAAGTTAGTGTGCCCATTTTGGTGTTTCAAGATTGGCACAAAGAGTTTCATGTCCATATCAATGCATCAAATTTTGCAATTAGGTATAGATTGGCACATGAGGATTATATAGGTTGGATCAACCCACCTACTTTGCAAGTTGGTTATTGTCACATATAAAAAATTATTGCATCACAAAATGCAAGGTGTTGGGATGGTTTACAAGGTGTAGACTTTTTGACACTATATGCTTCCAAACCTTTATGCATTTTACATTTATCATCAAGCTCTACTTTACTTGATCAACAAGCCAATCATACATGAATGAGTAAATAGATGGTTTGTCACATTATAAGAGTTTGTGTTTTAGGTAGTGGTCATAGACCATCTCATATGCACCTTGGAGATCCTATAAGAGTGTTAGATGAGTTTCTATTTTGGGAAAAATAGGATATCTCATACAATTACATGATTTAATGTAATACATACCAAAATTCTTAAATTAAGACAAAAAACAACAATTATGCAATCAGATCTCAAACTCTCCTAATTCAAGCAAAAATAGTAGTGCATTCGAGAGTATACCTAAACTAAGATTATCCACAAAAGACAAAAGCCAAGGCTAATCCTAATGCAACAAAATAAATTACATGATACCTAAGGCATAAAGAATCATTTCATTTATAAAATAATCATAATGAGATACTTCTATTTTATCCAGCATGTAATGTCACACCTGGATTATATGCAAAGAGTGCGACATAACTTGGAAATCAGTCCTTGAGAGGCAATTCTTGTCCTTTGGTTGCAAATCCTAGAAGAGTTTCTTATCCTCCTTTGTGAAAGATAGTGAACCAAAAATCGATGGCTTGGTTGTACCT
>JAQPPZ010004377.1:0-15571 GCA_028583015.1 Wollemia nobilis | reverse complement strand
CAGATCACTAGTGATGACGAGTCCACGAAACATGAAAGTAAAAACATTTGTTTAAATTAGACGCGCGTCATTTCAACACGTGAAATGCATAGTTATATTTCAACATAACCTATTTAAATTTCAAGACGAATTTATTTGAATTTGTTTTTAGTTTTTTTTTTTTTCCTGCTGTGTCAAATGTCTGTGAAATGAAGTCTGATCCCACTAATCCCTTCTACCCACTATAAAAATTATTTATTTTATTTCCTTGACATTATTGGTGTCAATTCCAATAACAGTTAGGGGAGTGTGAAATAAATGTAGGATTTGTAACCTTTACTAAAATTATAGAAGATTTGTTTGAAGGAAAAAATATAAGGAAATTTATCTTCAAATTTAATAATAAAAAAATAATTTAATTATATAAATACATATAAAACCTTTTATTTAATATAAAATTGTTAACAAATTATTGTATATATATATTTTTTTGATATATAGGAGAATATTTTAGTAGTTGTTAAATGTAAGGTTCAAATTAAAAAGGCTGCTCCCAACAAACCTATACCACTTAGTTGAGGGAACCAACGCTAAGATTCTTAGAATCATCTCTCACACACACTTAAAAGGTTCATACTATGCATATCCCAAGATTTGAACCTATATTTTTTTTTCTTTTTGAAAAACGCCAATCAATTATCAATCCAACCAACCTTTAAAGAAATGTGTATATTTTTTATGTTGAAAGTAATTTATGGAGAAAGAGCAAACTCGATCAATGGAAGATAAGACTCACGATTCAAGGTAAAGATAAGACTTTGACCTACAAATTGTAGGTGGTCAAAGATTTTTTTTATCTTGTTCAAAGTTATTGACATTGGTTTCCCGCATAAGAAAAGGCGTGCAAGTAGCAAATAAGGAGACCCTTCTTAGAGAACGAAAACCACCTTTCTCAGGTAGGTGCAATTTTAATCGGGATATTATTTTACTTTTATTAAAAAAACCTAAATTCATAAAACAAAACGAGTGTGAATGACCTCTTTATGTCTCCGTTTAAAAAAAAAAAAAATCAATGGGTCGGAGAAACTTATGTAATTTTTGATTTTCCGCCTACTAAAATGTTATTAGGTGAGTCACCCGGAAACTAAGTCCGGGTGGTCTATACGCTTTCTATTAATATTTGACGCTTTGTGGATTAGAGAACAGGGAGATGGAAAAGAACAACATATACGCTTTCTATTAATATTTGACGCTTTGTGGATTAGAGACCAGGGAGATGGAAAAGAACCAGAAGAAGAGATATGTATTCTATGCAGCACAAAGGTAGTAGAGATAGAAGAACACTTTATCTATAAATGTCCGAGTTTTTAAAATATCCGTGTGACAAATACAAAGAAACACTTAGGAACGAGTTTATGACAGATTTATTTGAAGACAATAAAATAAAAAAAATTGGAGAATTGCTAACACAAATCAGCAAAACAACCTTCTCAAAGATATTAAAGATCATATGATATGATTTGAATAATTGTACTTCCATATTTAAAATCCCATAAACCATATTTAGGTTTTGCAGACTTCATTAAAATCTTTCATCCATTCATTCCGAGCACTCGATCGAAAAGAAGAAAAGAAGATTCAGCGAAGATGAAGATCCATGGCCAGGGCAAAGACACTCGTTCTCGTTGTCGTCCTTACCCTCTTAATCATGGCCGCATCATCTTCTTCTTCAGGTTGACTTACATTCTGTGATTTTTCTTTAGTGCTCTAAGGGAATTGTCGGAGATTTTTTTTAATGAAAGAGTCCTTTTTGTGCAGGAACGATGAAGATGAAATTTGGAGGAAGAAAGGCAATGGAAGGAGGAGGAGGAGGCGTGCATGTGGAAGCTCAGGTAACGGGAAGGAGGCAGCAGGCGCCGCCTACGCCTCGACCAAACGAGAACTTCCCCGGCCCGGATTTGCAGGCCAAGCGACATCGCTGAAAAAAGAATTACTGATTTCGGGATTTTCAGTCGTAGATCTGCGTAATAGTTGATTATAATAAGAAGCCTCTGCTGAGATCTCTGTTCTCCTGTCATAGCAAATTATGTTAAAGGTGTGGAAGTCTTGAAATTTGAAGTTTGACAGCTTAATGGCTGTCATTTCCTCATTTAGCCGTCAAATTCCACGGATTTAATTATCTCATCTATTGTTACAAATCTCAAGCGCCCGAAACGGTTTGAGTCCCCGAATCAGTCCATTTATAATATTTGATTTGCTTAACATAAAATAACATATAAATTAACTCAGACAATGAAGGAGATTGACACAGTTTGTTAATTGTTCCTTATATCTTCTATGGTTAAAATGATGGGAAGAGCAATGAAGAGTTATGACTTCAGTGACTAAGGAAACTAGCAGCAATTCGTATTTGGTAAAGCAGACTATGATAGTATGATGATCTTTTGGAAATATTACTCTACTAAGATGCAAGGCATATATAGTGGAGGTGAAGTTCTGGCATTGTGAAGGCTGCTATAGGAAAATGTCAAGAAAGATGTTAAATTCTCGAGAAATGGTATTCATACAAAATTTGAAAAGATCAGGAAAATGAAAATCAAGAATTTACACATTTTATGTAAAATGATGCAGGTTTCTAGTTATAGTATCTCAATTGAGATGAGAAGTGTATCTATTTGTAAACTCTCAAGCTCTACAAAAGAGAGATGTAATTTGTCAAGGGTGGGGGACTTGAGTACCTCTTATTATCCAACACAAAAAATATAGAGATGTCATTTGTAATAAGCTAAAATGAGATATCAAGGATGACCAATCAATGAAGTTCTAAGAGGGCTATTAGATTGAGAATAATAAAATTGAGGATAATAATCAATACATTTGCTTAAAGGAGTCCCTATAGATAGTATGGGGTCCTACAGTAGTAGATCACATAGCACAATAATAATAATCTTTGGGTTTTTATAGCTAAATATATTCTTTTAGAGTCCTAAATATGAATATGATGGTTTCTAAAGTGTTATGGTCATAATTTTGTAAGATCTATTGTCCTTTCCTCCTTGGTGTTAATTCTCTCTCTTGGATAGGAGCATCACAATGCGTGTATGCAACAAAGGCTAGTTATAAATATATATTTTCCCAAGTAAGCATCCCCACTTCCCCAACTCTATTTGACAACCATCTATAGTACCTAAAGCAACAACATTCCTATGGTTGGTAGCAAAAGGTAGGGCTCTAACATAGGTCTATCTTGGATGGCATATGATGGACAATTTAGATGTGAAATATGCTTTAAGACATAGAAATATAATAGCCACATATTCTTATCTTATGAATTTATACAAACAAATCAAAATTGGTTTCTAGTAAAATTTAATCTTTATTGGACCCATCTTAATGCAATTCTAGATATGCTTTATTCTTGGGCTTTTGGTTTGGATGATGTCTTCTCTAAGATAGTGATTCATGGTCTACCATTAATAGTTTGGTCCATCTAGTAAGAATGCAATAGAAGAATATTCTAGCAAGAAGGTAGGTCCATGGCTAGATTATTAACATAAATCAAGGTTTCCATTAACAAGGTGGTTAATATTAGGTATCGGTTGATTACAATACCTATGAAAGGGAACCTGCATCCTATTATTAATAAATGACCTTTAATTTAGATGGTCCTTGATAATGGGATGGATGATAAATGGATGCAAATAAGCCTTATATATTAGCATCCCCACTAGTTAGGATAGTGAGATTAAATTTTGACAATGACACTTGTGGAACTTGGGCCCAATAGGTGCAAGAGGTGCTTTTAGTGATAGTAATGGTCAATTAGTCTATGTGTATGCTCTTTGCCTTTTATCATTCACTTCAGATTGGATGAAGGCGATTACTTTTATTATTGGCCTGAGAATGACCATTAATTAATGTTTTGAGGAGTTAATTATTGAGCTGAGATCATAGATTATGATTGAAGCTTTTTGTAAAGAAATTTTGTTAATAATGAACTTAAACTATCATGGAAAAGTGATTGAGCCTCAAGCATAGACTAAGACTTAGGAGTTTTTATCATATGCTTCACAAAGGTAGTAAATAAACTTTCTAACATGGCAATCAACTTAAATATGTCATATAAATTCATTCATGACAATTATTATAATTATAGGATGCAGTGACAAATCTATTTTCTCATGATACTACCAACTCATGATAATAAACATTAAAGTGGTATGATTGGAACATGTTTTCATTATCTACATTATGCTTTGATGTCTTCATATTATCATTGATGTATTGGGCCTTTGCCTTACCTTGTTTTATTGTTGTTAAATAATTTAGCATAATGGGATTTAAGTACTATCTCCTTTTTGTTTGAACTTTTCCCAATGGATATCAACAATATTTATCTTTTTTTCTTTATGGATGAGATTGCAATAAAAGTCCCTTTGATTTGAAAAAAATCAAAATAATACAAATACTTTCATCTTCAATATATTTAAATTTGATTTTGAAATATAAAATACATTTATTTAATTAATTGGTTTATTTTATATTTTGAAAGGGTTGCCTTTTCCCTTTATACAATAGATCCCATCAACTAGTTACATTGGTGCAACTTGAATTTGAATCTTATGTTGACTACATCACCTATATGTCTCAACCATTAAACCAAGGCCTTATTAGCATGATTTATTGAATATTATTACTTTAATTTTATTAAGATATTCAATATACCTTGTTAATATTTAAAAGGCCACTTCTCTTCATTACCATAGTAAACACATTAAATACATAATTTTATTAATTAATCTATTTTGGTAGCAATTGATACCTCTTTGCAAGTTTTCATCCACATATTTGCTTTAACAAAAATTTGAATTTTTTAATTATAATTATATACAATTTTGATCTATATAAATAAAAAATTAAATATTATAATTTAAATATGTTTTTTTGAATTTACATGGTGGAATTGGTAGCCATCATGAATCAAGTAGATTATTCGACTTTTTATGGTCACCACTATTCTGCATTGTCCACCCTAGAAGCCACCACAATTATAATTATATACAATTTTTTTTCTCCCAACCATGACCTCTCTTGAAGTCGAGAGCTATGCTTATCAATAGGAAATTTAACATGCAGCCCATTGTCCACCCTAGAAGCCACCACAATTATAATTATATACAATTTTTTTTCTCCCAACCATGACCTCTCTTAAAGTCGAGAGCTATGCTTATCAATAGAGAATTTAACACACAGCCCACACCGTGGTTCAATTATATACAATTTTGATCTATATAAATAAAAAATTAAAGATTATAATTTAAATATGTTTTTTTTTTAATTTACATGTTGGAATCAGCAGCCGTCACGAATCCGAGTAGGTTTTTCAAATATTTATGGTTGCCATAGTATTCTGCGTTGTTTGTCTCGAAAGCCGTCACACAATTCTTCACACAGTCCGCCCTTATAATCACCATGCTACAATCATTTTAAACTTTTTATGCCGATGAAAGCACCACGAAAGGAACACATGTTCAGTCCCCTCTAACAACTATGCCACAATCATTTAAAACCTTTTATGCCATTGAAATCATCAGGAAAGAGACAAGTGTTCAATCCGACGAGGCTCGAGATTTGAACCTTGGACTTCTGCCCCTTCACTGGGTTTGGTTGAACCAATTGGTCTTAACCTCAAACCTATAACTTAAATATGTAAACAACAATAATTCATATAATTATCATTAAAAAATCAAATTTTAATTTATTTTAATGGCTACCAAATAATATTAGTTCAACTAATTAAATTTCTCAACTTTCAATGGAAAACAAATATTCAAATTAAACTTACATAATTACCAAACTTATTATAATACTACAATATAATTATATTTCAATCCCATATAACTGATTTAAATAAAATCACTACCCAAATTCCTACCTATTAATAACTTTTATTACATGTTTAACCAAATCTATTCAAAACACCACTATTTTATATATTAAAATAAAATGGTTACTATTATTAATTATTATAATATTATCTGTTCATGTGGGGGAGTTGGAGTGTAGGTGGGTAAGTTAAAACTCTTAAGTTGAAAGGGAGAGGTCCCAAGTTCAAATCTCTCCCCCGGCATTTTGCGGATATGCTATAAAGTCCAGTCGATGGTCCTTTAGACCAGCTGACGTGGATGAGGCAGGGTGGACTCCCAAATGACTTTGACAAAAGAGAACCCGAGTCACGGAATCTAATTCCAAAAATTTACTCCCCAAGTGGTTTCATCAAAAAAAAAAAAATTATTATAATATTACGGATATGCTATAAAGTTTAGTTGATGGTCCTTTAGACCAGCTGACGTGGATGAGACAGGGTGCGATTCCCGAATGACTTTGACAGAAGAGAACCCGAGTCACGGAATCTAATTCCAAAAATTTACTCACTAAATGATTTCATCAAAAAAAAATTATTATAATATTACGTATTGCCATTCTCATATCGATAAAATAGTTAATATTATTAATTATTATAATATTATAATATCACCTATTGCCATCGTCAGACCGAAGTCACTAGTAATAAAATGGTTACTATTATTAATTATTATAATATTGCGTATTGCCATCGTTAGTGATGACGAGTCCACGAAACATGGAAGTCAAACATTTCATTTGTTTAAAGTAGAAGCGCCTCATTTCAACACGTGAAATGCATAATTATATTTCCACGAATTTATTTGGATTTTTTATTTTTTTTCTTCTAATGCGTCAAATGTCTCTGAAGTGAGATCTGATTCCACTAATCCCTTCTACCAACTACAAAAATTATTTATTTGATTTCCTTGACATCATTCGTGTGAATTCCAATAACAGTTAGGGGAGTGTGAAATGAATGTAGGTTTTTTAACAAGTTTCTAAAATAATAGAAGATTTGTTTGAAGGAAAAACTATGGAAGGAAATTTATCTTCAAAATTTAATAATAAAAAAATAATTTAATTACATAAATATATATAAAACTTTTTTTATTTAATTATTGATTATTTATTATATATAGAAGAGTTTGTTACATCCATTATATTTTTAGTAGTTATTAAGCAGGGGTTCAAAATCAAAGGGGTTGCTCCCAACAAGCCTATACCACCTTGTTGAGGGGACCACCAGTTACATACATCGACACACTCAAAGGGTTCATAGGAGAGTTATTTACATTCACATTATTTTTAGTAGCTACGAATACCACCTTGTTGAGGGGACCACCAGTTACATACATTACATCGACACACTCAAAGGGTTCATAGGAGAGTTATTTACATTCACATTATTTTTAGTAGCTACGAATTAACTTGTGTATATTTTTTAATTAGAAAGTAATTAATGGAAAGAGACGATCGAAGATAAGACTCACATTTAAGGTAAAGATAAGACTTTGACCTACAAATTGTAGGTGGTCAAAGATCTTTTTTATTTCCTCAAAGTTATTGACATTGGGTTTTTCGTAAAAGAAAATGCGTGCAAGTTGGGTTTTTCGTAAAAGAAAATGCGTGCTAGTAGCAAATAAGGAGACCCTTTTACAGACTTAGAGAGAACCAAAACCACCTTTCTAAATTCTAATCGTGATTTTTTTTACTTTTTAATTAAAAAACTCTAAATTCAAAAACAAAACGAGTGTGAATGACCTCTTTATGTTGCCGTTTAAAAATAAAAAATTATGGAATCCGGAGAAACTTATGAAATCTTTGACTTTACGCCGACTAAAATGTTATTAGGTGAGTCACACGGACACCAGGTGACCAGGTGATCTATACGTTTTCTATTAATATTTGACGCTTTGTGGATTAGAGCCCATCTCAACCCAGTGGAACCCCCAATTCCGAGCACTCCGATCGAGAAGAAGAAAAAAAGATTCAGCGAAGGTGAAGATACATGGCCAGGGCAAAGACACTCGTTCTCGTTGTCGTCCTTACTCTCTTAATCATGTCCTCATCTTCTTCTTCTTCAGGTTGACTTAAATTCTGTGATTTTTCTTTAGTGCTCTAAGGGAATTGTCGGAGACATTTTTCTAATGAAAGAGTCCTTTTTGTGCAGGAACGATGAAGATGAAATTTGGAGGAAGAAAGGCAATGGAAGGAGGAGGAGGCGTGCATGTGGAAGCTCAGGTAACGGGAAGGAGACAGCAGGCGCCGCTTACGCCTCGACCAAACGAGAACTTCCCCGGCCCGGATTTGCAGGCCAAGCGACATCGCTGAAAAAACAATTACTGATTACGGGATTCTCAGTCGTAGATATGCGTAATAGTTCATGACAATAAGAAGTCTATGCTGAGATATCTGTTCTTCTGTAATAGTAAATAACGTTAAAGTGTGGAAGTCTTGAAATTTGAATCTGTAATAGTAAATAATGTTAAGGTGTGGAAGCCTTGAAATTTGAAGTTTGACGGCTACATGGCTGTCATTTCCTCATTTAGCCCTCAAATTCCACTGATTTAATAATCTCATCTATTGTTACAAATATCAAGCGTCCGAAACGGTTTGAGTCTCCGAATCATTCCATTAATAATATTTGATTTGCTTGACATAAAATAACATATAAATTAATTAAGACAATGAAGGAGATTGACACAGTACTGTTTGCTATTTTTTCCATGTACCTTCAATTTGAATTCTATATGATGTTGAAAAAACGAATTAGTATGTGAACTTGTGTTGAATGCTACGACACTAAATATATAAAAAAACAATGGGTAGGCATAAGCCAGATAGTTATGCTTGCGAAATTAGTGTTCTACGGCAATGAAGACACTGAAACGGAAAATTCGCCTCCCTATCGTTCTCGGGAGTCGGAAATTTGTCTTTTAGCTTTTAAAAGTTTGTAAAGCCATTAGTTTTATATTTGTTAGTAGTAGGATCAACCTTTTGCTTGTTTTACTTATAACCGTATCAAACTCTGTATTTGAAAATATGGGATTTTAATTAATTTTTAAAGTTATATATAATATTTTGTAAATAAATTTATAAAGATAGAATCATGCCACGTAAAGAATATAAGGAATTGAACTGATAATTTTATAAATAGAATTTTTAACCAAAAGTTTGAAATTATTAATTTTGGTTCACATTATATTAGAAACTAATTACGGATTTTAAAGTTATTATTTTATTTTTGAGACGGATACATATCTAGTTTAGGATGAACGAATTTTTATGTTGGTGCTCATGAGAAGTATGTAATGTTTTTTTTGGGATGACTAGGCATTAATTTTGGCGGGCTTCCTTAATCTTTATCACATTCACTAGCTTTGCTTTATATTAAGGTGATGAATGTAAGATGTTTGATGAAGGTTTTTTTTTTTTTTGAGGTATTCTTTAATGATAGCATATTTATCTGTGTATATTTTTTATGTATACATTTTTAAAATAAATAATATATAATTTAATTTGTTTAGGTGCTGGGTCTAGTTATTAATATAATGTAGAAAACATCATGTTTAATGTTTGTTATAGGTGGTTTGTAATTTGTGGTAGGTAAATGCACTTTTTCCTAGTTAGATTATAAATTTTTTTCAATAATTATTATATTTATAAAATTTAGGGTTGGGTTAAGATGACATATTTTTACTATGATATTAGTTCTTTTGATGTGGTTGGTACTTATATTTATGTTAGAATGAGAATGATATTAGTTCTTTTGATGTGGTTGGTACTTATATTTATGTTAGAATGAGAAAAGGGTTATTACGTTTATACTTTATTCTTGAGGGTTTTTAGATGATATGTTTGACATATAAAAAAATTATCCTTCATATAATTTATTGTTTATATATTTAATATAATTTATATCATTACAAGTATTCATTTTAAAAAAGATGTTACAATTCAACTTGTACATATATTTTTTGTATTTTTGAAAAACTAGAGGTATCTTAGTTGGCACACAAATCTCCTAGTTATTCAGCATCTTAGAAGACTTCATTAAATGTGCCATCTCCTACATATGATTATATAATCAAATTTAATGCATTATTTAAAGTATAATATTTTTTATTTGTAATCTCTTGTATATAGCATATCCGCAACATGTGAGGGGAGAAATTTGAACCTACAACCTCTTGATTTCAATTAGAGAGTTTTAACCACCCATAACACAAACTATTGTACTTAATTTTGTAATTGACTACACAATATCATCTTCATTAAACTATCATTTCCTTTGAAATGCATGGCATGAGATAATTGGTATGTGTGTATCAACAATTATAACCAATGGTTTTAGCCATATCATGATACTAGAGCTAGTTAATAAATATATCTAGCATTTTGTATGGGTGTTTATATCTTTAGAAGATTACTTTTGTTTGAGCTAATAATATTGAGTTAAAATATTGTTGTTATGTGTATGTTTATTTTTGTGTACTCAAACTTAAGAAGGTTTTTAAACATCAAGATTTCCAATGTGGTGTCACCTTTCTCAATTTTTTTCCCTCTAATATATCGAATACTCTTATTCATGTAGTTTAACTTGTTAATACCACTTACCCTCTAAATGACTTATGGTGTCAACACATGCAAATATATAAATAAATAAATAAATATATATATAAATAAATAAATAAATAAATAAATATATTTATATATATATATATATATATATATATATATATATATATATATATATATATATATATTATAACTCATCCTTAGTTTTCTATAGCATTCAACCCTTAATTAATTCATGTCTACCTTGACATATGCAAGAAATTTAATGAATTATTATCATAAGTTTAAAATAGAAATTAAGCTCTCTCTTTATATATATAAAATATCTTCTAAATAGATTTGTAAGGTGTCTACACGTACCTAGAATATAATAGCTAGTGGTAAATGCAATACTGAACCAAATGTGAGTAAGGTAAAGAAAATATACCATAAGGGACCAATATAAAGTAACATCTACAAAGGAAGTATTTAATATCAATATTTCAATCCATAAGTAAAAGGAGTTTGAGTAGACTTGTAATCCTCCATCCTAAAATATTGTAAAATATCCAAGGAATACTTAGGCTATGAGGTGATGATCCCTAAGTAAATTTTCTCAATCTTAACACCTAAGAAGTAATGCAAAAGCCCTTAGTTTGTCATCTTGAAGCTATCATGAATATATGAATTTACTTCCTAAATAATGGAGAATGAGATACTTATGATAAAGAGATCATCAACATATAACACAATCACTAGTGTTTGACAATATTGATGCTTGATGTAAACATTGTGCTTTGTCTCACAATATCAAAACCCACGACTAAGAAAAAATGAATGGATATACACATACCAAGCATGTGTATATTACTTAAGCCCATACAAGGACTTGGTTAGACAATACACCAAGGGGGTTGAACCTTCAAGCTCAAAACCACGAGTCTACTACAAGTAGATCTCCTCCTAAATCTCATTATGAAGAAATCACTTTTTACATCGATGTGATGTACCTTCTAACCATAGAAAGAAACTATGGATAAAATCATCCAAATAGAATCCATTCATGCAACTAGGATAAATATATCTCAATAATCAATTCCTTTGTTATAGAGAAAAATCTAGCAACAAGTTGTACCTTATGCTTCTTCACGTAACCATAAAAAATATACTTTTTCCTACAAACCCATTTAAACCCAACAATATTTTTTTCTTATAGAAGAGGAACAAGATCCCATGATCTAATTCTTCATCAAAGATTCATATTCAACAATCATTGCATCTTCTAACTTTGATCAACACTTGACTTATAAGTAGGTGAGAGGATCTCCAAAATCATAAAAATTTGAGAGTCCCTAGAAGGATCCTATAATTCTCTATAAAGATAATGGATTGAGCGTATTTAACAAGGGTCCAAACCTAGTTGGGTGTTGGATGACCCATAGAATATCATGGCACATATTGAGAAGGGATAATATTAGAAGCCAAAACTAAAGCATCTAAACCACACTTACCATCTACCTCAACATCCATCACTATTGCACAAGGCTCTAAAGTAACAACCTCATCACTCATCGAGTCAAAAATTGATGGTGTTGAAGAGGGTATTGATTGAAGAGGATTTAAATAAATAGGCTCAACTATAGAGTCTCCACTTGAAGGTGAAGGTGTAAAACCAACTCGAATTGTGCTAATAAGAATATCTAAGGGAGTCTCTAAAAAAATTGAAGAGACTGAAGGATATTCAACCAAAAGGAAAGGAAGAAGACATGGAGGAATTGTTGGAAGAACCTCATCACAAGTCACATATCAATGAATAAAAGCCTCCTATATCTTAGGATCATAGAGATCAAAGGCCTTGGAGGTATCCAAATGCCCCATAAAAATACATCTATAACTCTTTAATGCCTCTTTTTATAAACATCTTCAAAACCCATGTTGTGGATCCACGATACAAAAGTGAGACACATCGACCTTGTCACATTTTAAACTCTCAAAATAAATCATTTCATAAATAACTTAGCTTAGAATTCAATTAATGATATGTGTTGCACAAGTGACTAGTTTGTCCAAAAACTTGGGCTCAATCCCCTTAGCATAAAACATACATATAGGCCCAAAATGGCTACATACTTAGAAAAAATTTTGCAAATTTTTTCTAAGTCATGAGGAAGGCTATTCTATATTGCGATAGCGGCACAACTCATGATGCTCTACCCCGTGGTCAAAGCATTCAAATTTGTACTTAGCAATTTTAAGATCATGGACCACAACACAATCAAGATGTAGTGGTTCACAATAATGTTCTATCCCATGAAGCACAAAATGATGTTCCAGATTGTGATCAATACAGTCAAACTAGACATATCCACTCCTTGAATCATGGTTTACAACACCACTCTACCCCACGTGGGTCATAACATGTTATATACTATGCAAATTAATGCAATGCTCAAGCCCGTAGTCAAAGGGGTTACAGTTTACTAGTGAGAATTCCAAGGTATGGGCCAACACAAGGTTCTACCCCGTGCGGACCAATGCAAATTTCTACACTGCACATCTCAGTGTAGTGCTCTACCTCACGATTAGCATTGATTAAACTTGTGTATGGAAATTTGAAGGCACAGGTTACAACATGGCTAGTATATGGTTCTACACCGTGGATCAAAACAAGAAGAATCTGATTCAAAGACTAAGAGGAGTGGGCTAACACATGGTTCTACCTCACACAGCTCATAATATTTTTACAATGAAGCATTCTTTTCTCCAACCCATGGTCAAAGAGATCAACTGGGTCAAAACATATTTTTGAAGCATGGACTATGACATGGTTCTACATTGTTGGGTATTAGTAAAGTGAGCATTTCAAGCCTAGACTAATCTCAACCATTTATGGGAAGATCAACAATACGTTTGTTCTAATTGTATCAAATCATACAAAAGCAAGAAGTATGGTTAAATTGATCTGGTTGATCAAAGGTCAATGGTGAACTAGAATATGAAGTAGTAAATAGATCAAGAAACAAGAAATAATACCATTATAGATATATGGTGAGATGTTATCAGTAAGAATGATGAATGGTTTGGATGATGGTTTGGCATAGTCTGGAGTCAAATGCCATGGAAGTCAAGCAACTTGTAGAGGATCCCAAGATCATGTGATTTCTTCTTCTTCCAAAAATAAATAAGAGGCTACCACCTCAGAACCTAGATGATGTGATGTTTCCATTCCTTGTAATGTTCTATTTTTCTTTAATCCTTTAAACATGTAAAACTATAAATAGAGGTCGAACCATCATTTTTTGAGGTTGACTCTAGAGTGTTTGCTTGCCCTACGATGTAAATACTTTTTGTAATTTAATAGAAGGAACATTAATTGGATGTTTACCTCAAGCTAGTATCTTTTATATCTTTTGGAGATTTGAACTATGAATACATTTATGCTACTACTACTATGGTTAGTATATTTTGTTGATATTGAATTACTTAGAGCACTTTGAAATATTTCATGATTGAATATATTCTTGGATGAAATTATTTTCTATTAGTATGATACTGATCTAATTTTGCTATTTGTATTATTAGTATTTTAGATGTTTGAAATAATTTCTTGAGGCATGTCTCTAGTTCTTAAGTTGACGAATATTCATGTTCTTGAGTGTTGTTAATCATAAGTGTGGAACATTGAAAATTGATTGACAAGGGTTTTCTTGTAGATGCCTATGTTGTTAGCTTTATTAAACCACTATTTAAAAATTGCCTTTCTAACCCTAAACCTATTTCTATCCCTATATTTTAAATATTTAACTAAGCGTAAATGAGTCAACAACCAAGTTAGTTGACAAGGTATACCAACCTACTCTGAAGTTTAGGTTAAAGAAATATTTAATCCATCCAATATGGGGGTTTTGATTGTGATTAGTAGGTGCATGCCTAATCAAAATTTTGAAGATAATAGTTGCACTTTTGATATTCCTTGATGTCAATTTAGACCCTAGCAATTTTGATACGCTTGGTGGGACACTGTTTACAAGAACACTAGCTAACCCATGAAATTTAATTTTTTTACCTTTCCTAGAGGAATCATGATTTAGTGGATTGTCTTAACCTTATTAAACAGTGAGCATTAAATTCACTTGACGACTCCCTGAATGCAAGAAACCATAAAAACTATTCTAATAGCTCATATTTTTTCATGAATTCTAGGTCACATTTAAACAACAATCAAGATCCTATTATCTTTTATGAGATCCCTTTAAGATGATCCAATATTATAAGAAATTTATCCTTAGATTTTTAGTCAAGAGAGGTTCTAGCTGAGTTAGTCTTTGAAGTACCTCCAAGACCACCTCCATTAAGAACAATGCTAGTAAATATGGCTGGACAACAGAATGTGAATCCAACTCAACCTTTGCAGAAATACCCTAATTGGGATATAGATGGTCCCTTGAGACTTACCCAAATGCATGATATTCCTCAAGATGTATCCAAAGCTATACCTACTTATGATATATTGGGTAAAAATGCTTACAAGTAGTGCCAAGATATCCTAAATCTAGAAACCATACATAACATCATAAATGAAGATGTGATTATCAGAATTTTAGCCCTATATTTTAGAGGGAAAATCCTACATTAGTTCAGGACCTTAGAGGACAATAGCATTACTTCATGGTATGCATTAGCCAAGCCCTTTGTAGAAGAATTCAATAAGTTTGTTGATCATTTTTCTCTCGTAAACCAGTTCACATCCATACAAAAGCATCAACAAGAGTCAATTTTAGATTTTAATCTAAGATTTAGTAGAATCTAGAAAAGGATTCCACTTGAAGCTAGGCCAACTACCCCCCTTGATTTTATGTACTATATTAGAGCCATTGGGTCAAAAATTGGGTTACAAACTCAATAGTTTGGAGTATACACCTTCCTCTAAGTTTACAATACAATTGTGTAGGCTGACAATATCCTCATTAATTTAGAAACGTTACCTCAAAAATCCATTATGCCCTACTATTCTAATATTTCTCATACCAAAAGTCAGACATCTTCATATTCATACATGGAACCCCCTCCTTTGTCATCATCACTTCCTCATATGGCTCCAATTCCACCTCCTAAAACACCATCTACT
>JAQPPZ010004376.1:0-12914 GCA_028583015.1 Wollemia nobilis | reverse complement strand
ATACCCCTTTAGGGTTTAGGGTTTAGGATAACTTGATACCCCTAACTTCATATCCCTTGATGGTTTAGGGTATAAGGTTTAAGGTTTAGAATTAGGGTAACTTCATACTCCTTTAGGGTTTAGGGTAACTTTGTAACCCTAACTTCATACCCATTTAGGGTTTAGGGTTTAAGGTTTAAGGTAACTTCATACCCCTATGTTCATATCACTTTAGGTTTTAGGGTTTAGG
This sequence comes from Wollemia nobilis, assembly GCA_028583015.1. Lineage (NCBI taxonomy): Eukaryota > Viridiplantae > Streptophyta > Pinopsida > Araucariales > Araucariaceae > Wollemia > Wollemia nobilis. The sequence continues at coordinate 12,685 of JAQPPZ010004376.1, read as the reverse complement.
GTAGCTTCATATCCCTTTAGGGTTTAGGATTTAAAGTAACTTAATACCCCTAATACCCCTTTAGGGTTTAGTGTTTAGGGTTTAGGGTAACTTCATACCCCTAACTTCATATCTCTTCAAAGCTTAGGGTTTAGGTTTTAGAGCAACTTCATACTCCTTTAGGGTTTAAGATTTAGGCTGACTTTGTAACCCTAACTTCATACCCCTTTAGGGTTTAGGGTTTCTTCATACCCCTTTAGGGTTTAGGGTTTAAGGTTTAGGGTAACTTCATACCCCTATGTTCATATCACTTTAGGTTTTAGGGTTTAGGGTAGCTTCATATCCCTTTAGGGTTTAGGATTTAAAGTAACTTAATACCTCTAATACCCCTTTAGGGTTTAGTGTTTAGGGTTTAGGGTAACTTCATACCCTTAACTTCATATCTCTTCAAAGCTTAGGGTTTAGATTTTAGAGTAACTTCATACTCCTTTAGGGTTTAGGATTTAGGCTAACTTCATACCCCTTAAGGGTTTTGGATTTAATATTTAGGGTAACTTCATACTCCTTTAGGATTTAGTGTTTAAATTTTAGGGTTTAGGGTAACTTCATATCCATTTAGGGTTTGGGGTTCAGGGTTTAGGGTAACTTCATACCCCTTTAGGGTTTAGGGTTTAGGGTAACTTCATACCCCTAACTTCATACCTCTTTAGGGTTTAGGATTTAGGGTTTAAGCTTTAGGGTAATTTCATACCCTTAACTTCATACCTATTTAGAGTTTAGGATTTATGATTTAGGGTAACTTCATACCCCTTTAGGGTTTAGGGTTTTGGGTAACTTCATACCCTTTTAGGGTTTAGGATAGCTTCATACCCCTAACTTCATACACCTTTAGGGTTTAGGGTAAATTCATACCCCTCTAGGGTTTATGGTTTAGGGTTTAGGATTTAGGTTAATTTCACACCCCTAACTTCATGCCCCTTTAGAGTTTAGGGTTTAGGGTTTAGGGTAACTTCATACCCCTAAGTTCATACCCCTTTAGGATTTAGGGTTTAGGGTAACTTCATACCCCTTTAGGGTTTAGGGTAACTTCATACATCTTTAAGGTTTAGGGTAACTTCATACCCCTAAATTCATCTCTTTAAAATTTAGGGTTTAAGGTTTAGGATTTAGGGTAACTTCATATCCTTTTAGGGTTTAGGGTTTAAATTTTAGGGTAACTTTATATTGTTAACTTTATACCCCTTTAGGGTTTAGGGTTTAGGGTAACTTCATACCCCTCTAGGTTTTAAGATTTAGGGTTTAGGGTAACTTCATATCCCTTTAGGGTTTAGGGTTTAGGGTAATTTCATACCCTTAACTTCATACCCCATTAGGGTTTAGTGTTTAGGGTAACCTCATACCCCTAAGTTCATACCCCTTTAGGGTTTAAGATTTAAGGTAACTTAATACCCTTAATAGCCCTTTAGGGTTAAGGCTTTAGGGTTACTTCATACCTCTAAGTTCATACCCCATTAGGGTTTAGGGTAACTTCATACCCATTTAGGGTTTAAGGTTTAGAGTTTAGAGTTTAAAGTTTAGGATTTAGGGTTTATGGTAACTTCATACCTCTAACTACTTACCCCTTTAGAGTTTCAGGTAGTGTAACTTCATATCCCTAAATTCATACTATTTTAGTGTTCAAAGTGTTTAGGGTTTAAGGTTTAGGGTAACTTCATACCCCTTTAGAGTTTAGGGTTTAGATTTAGGGTAACTTCATACTCCTTTAGGGTTTAGGGTAACTTCGTAACACTAACTTCATAACCCTTTAGGGTTTACGTTAACTTCGTAACACTAACTTCATAATCATTTAGGGTTTAGGGTTTCTTCATACCCCTTTAAGATTTAGGGTAACTTCATACACCTAAGTTCATACCACTTTAGGGTTTAGGGTAACTTCATACCCCTAACTTCATATCCCTTTAGGGTTTAGGATTTAAGATAACTTAATACCCCTAATACCCCTTTAGGGTTTAGGGTAACTTCATATCCCTTCAAAGATTAGGGTTTAGGGTTTAGAGTAAATTCATACCCCTTTAGGATTTACGTTAACTTCGTAACACTAACTTCATAATCATTTAGGGTTTAAGGTTTCTTCATACCCCTTTAGGATTTAGGGTAACTTCATACACCTAAGTTCATACCACTTTCGGGTTTAGGGTAACTTCATATCCCTTCAAAGATTAGGGTTTAGAGTTTAGAGTAAATTCATACCCCTTTAGGATTTAGGGTTTAGGGTAATTTCATACCCCTAACTTCATACCCCTTTAGTGTTTAGGGTTTAAGATTTAGGGTAACTTCATACCCTTTTAGGATTTAATGTTTAAGTTCTAGGGTTTAAGGTAACTTTATACCCCTAACTTCACACCCCTTTAGGATTTAGGGTTTAGGGTAACTTCATACCCCTTTAGAGTTTAGGGTTTAGGGTAACTTCATACCCCTAAATTTATACCTCTTTAGGGTTTAGGGTTTAGGGTTTATGGTAACTTCATACCCCTTTAGGGTTTAGGGTTTAGGGTAACTTCATACCCCCTAACTTCATATGCCCTTAATTTTTAAGGTTTAGGGTTTAGGATAACTTCATACCCCTAACTTCATACCCATTTAGGGTTTAGGATTTAGGGTTTAGGGTAACTTCATACCCCTTTAGGGTTTATGAGAAATTCATACCCCTAACTTCATACTACTTTAGGGTTTAGGTTTTAGGGTTTAGGGTTTAGGGTTTTAGGATAACTTCATACCCCTAACTTGATAGCCATTTAAGATTTAGGGTTTAGGATAAGTTCATACCCCTAAATTCATACCCCTTTAGGGTTTAGGGTAACTTCATACCCCTTAGTTCATATCTCCTTAAGATTTAAGGTTTAAGGTTTAGGGTTTAGGGTAACTTCATACCCCTTTAGGGTTTAGGGTAACTTTATACCCCTTTAAGATTTAGGTTTTAGGGTTTATGAGAAATTCATACCCCTAACTTCATAACCCTTTGGGATTTAGGATAACTTCATATCTCTAACTTCATACATATTTAGGGTTTAGGGTTTAGGATAACTTCATACCCCTTTATGGTTTAGGGTTTAGGGTAGCTTATTTAGGGTAACTTTATACCCCTAACTTCATATCCCTTTAGGGTTTAGGGTTTAGGGTAACTTCATACCCCTAATTTCAAACCCCTTTAAGGTTTAGGGTTTAATGTAACTTCATACCCATTTAGGGTTTAGGGTAACTTCATACCTCGAACTTCATACCTCTTTAGATATTATCGTTTAGGGTAACATCATATGCCTAACTTCATACCCTTTTAGGGTTTAGGGTTTAGTATTTAGGGTTTAGTGTTTAGGGTAACTTCATACCCTTTTAGGGGTTTAGGGTATAGGGTAACTTTATACCCCTACCTTCATACCATTTTAGGGTTTAGGGTTTAGGGTAACTTCATACCCCTTTAGGGTTTAGGGTTTAGGATTTAGGGTGACTTCATACCTTTTAGGATTTAAGGTTTAGGGTAACTTCATACCCCTTTAGGGTTTAGGGTTTAGACTTTAGGATAACTTCATACCCCTTTAAGGTTTAGGGTTTAGGGTTTAGGATAAATTTATACCCTTAACTTATTACCCATTTAGGTTTTAGGGTTTAGGGGTAACTTCATACCCCTAACTTCATACCCCTTTAGGATTTAGGGTTTAGGGTAACTTCATACCCATAACTTTAAATTTCTTTAAGGTTTAAGGTTTAGTATTTAGTGTTTAGGGTTTAAGGTTTAGGGTAACTTCATACCACTAACTTCATACCCCCTAAGGATTTAGGGTAACTTCATACCCTTCTTGGGTTTAGGATTTAAGGTAACTTCATACCCCTATAAGGTTTAAGATTTGGGATTTGGCGTATAGGGTTTAGAGTTACTTCATACCCCTAACTTCATACCCCTTCAAGGTTTAGGGTTTAGGGTAACTTCATACCCCTAACTTCAAACCCCTTTAGGGTTTAGGGTTTAAGGTTTAGGGTAACTTTATATCTCTAACTCCATACCTTGTTAGGATTTAGGGTAACTTCATATCCCTTTAGGGTTTAGTGTTTAGTATTTAGTGTTTAGGGGGGTTTAGGGTGACTTCATACCCCTAACTTCATACTCCTTTAAGGTTTAGTATTTAGGTTTCAGTGTAACTTCATACCGCTAACTTCATAGCCCTTAACAGTTTAGGGTTTAAGGTAACTTCATACCCCTTTAAGGTTTAGGGTTTAGGATTTAGGATAACTTAATACCCCTCTAGGGTTTAGGGTTTAGGGTAACTTCATACCCCTAATTTCATACTCGCTATGGTTTAGGGTTTAGGGTGACTTCACACCCCTTTAGGGTTTAAGGTTTAGGATAACTTCATACCCCTTTAGGGTTTAGTGTTTAAGATTTAGGGTTTAGGGTTTAGGGTAACTTCATACCCCTTTAGGGTTTAGGATTCAGGGTTTAGGGTTTAGGGTAATTTCATAGCCCTAACTTCATACTCTATGAAGGTTTAGGGTTACTTCATACTCCTAATTGCATACCCCTTTAGAGTTTAGGTTTTAGGGTAACTTCATACCCCTAAGTTTATACCCCTTTAGAGTTTAGGGTTTAGGGTGCCTTCATACCTCTTTAGGGTTTAGGATTTAAAGTAACTTAATACCCCTAATACCCCTTTAGGGTTTAGTGTTTAGGGTTTAGGGTAACTTCATACCCCTAACTTAGGGTTTAGGATTTAGAGTAACTTCATACCCCTTTTGGGTATAGTGTTTAGGGTTTAGATTTTAGAGTTTAAGGTTTATGGTTTAGGGTTTATGTTAACTTCATACCCCTAACTACATACCCCTTTAGAGTTTAGGGTTTAGTGTAACTTCATATCCCTAACTTCATACCCTTTTAATGTTTATTTTTTAGGATTTAGGGTAACTTCATACCCCTTTAGTGTTTAGGGTTTAGAGTTTAGGGTAACTTTATACCCCTTTAGGGTTTAGGGTTTAGGATAACTTGATACCCCTAACTTCATATCCCTTGATGGTTTAGGGTATAAGGTTTAAGGTTTAGAATTAAGGTAACTTCATACTCCTTTAGGGTTTAGGGTAACTTTGTAACCCTAACTTCATACCCCTTTAGGGTTTAGGGTTTAAGGTTTAGGGTAACTTCATACCCCTATGTTCATATCACTTTAGGTTTTAGGGTTTAGGGTAGCTTCATATCCCTTTAGGGTTTAGGATTTAAAGTAACTTAATACCCCTAATACCCCTTTAGGGTTTAGTGTTTAGGGTTTAGGGTAACTTCATACCCCTAACTTCATATCTCTTCAAAGCTTAGGGTTTAGGTTTTAGAGTAACTTCATACTCCTTTAGGGTTTAGGATTTAGGCTAACTTCATACCCCTTAAGGGTTTTGGATTTAATATTTAGGGTAACTTCATACTCCTTTAGGATTTAGTGTTTAGATTTTAGGGTTTAGGGTAACTTCATATCCATTTAGGGTTTGGGGTTCAGGGTTTAGGGTAACTTCATACCCCTTTAGGGTTTAGGATAACTTCATACCCCTAAATTCATACCTCTTTAGGGTTTAGGGTTTGGGGTTTAAGCTTTAGGGTAATTTCATACCCTTAACTTCATACCTATTTAGAGTTTAGGGTTTATGATTTAGGGTAACTTCATACCCCTTTAGGGTTTACGATAAATTCATACCCCTCTAGGGTTTATGGTTTAGGGTTTAGGATTTAGGTTAATTTCACACCCCTAACTTCATGTCCCTTTAGAGTTTAGGGTTTAGGGTAACTTCATACCCCTAAGTTCATACCCCTTTAGGATTTAGGGTTTAGGGTAACTTCATACCCCTTTAGGGTTTAGGGTAACTTCATACATATTTAAGGTTTTGGGTAACTTCATACCCCTTTAGGGTTTAGGTTTTAGGGTAACTTCATACCCCTAAATTCATCTCTTTAAAATTTAGGGTTTAAGGTTTAGGATTTAGGGTAACTTCATATCCCTTTAGGGTTTAGGGTTTAAATTTTAGGGTAACTTTATATTGCTAACTTTATACCCTTTTAGGGTTTAGGGTAACTTCATACCCCTTTAGATTTTAAGATTTAGGGTTTAGTGTAACTTCATATCCATTTAGGGTTTAGGGTAATTTCATACCCTTAACTTCATACCCCGTTAGGGTTTAGTGTTTAGGGTAACCTCATACCCCTAAGTTCATACCCCTTTAGGGTTTAGGATTTAAGGGAACTTAATACCCCTAATAGCCCTTTAGGGTTAAGGGTTTAGGGTTACTTCATACCTCTAAGTTCATACCCCATTAGGGTTTAGGGTAACTTCATACCCATTTAGGGTTTAGGGTTTAGAGTTTAGAGTTTAAGGTTTAGGGTTTATGGTAACTTCATACCTCTAACTACTTACCCCTTTAGGGTTTCAGGTATAGTGTAACTTCATATCCCTAAATTCATACTATTTTAGTGTTTAGTGTTTAGGGTTTAAGGTTTAAGGTAACTTCATACCCCTTTAGAGTTTAGGGTTTAGATTTAGGGTAACTTCATACTCATTTAGGGTTTAGGGTTTAGGGTAACTTTGTAACACTAACTTCATAACCCATTAGGGTTTATGTTAACTTTGTAACACTAACTTCATAATCATTTGGGGTTTAGGGTTTCTTCATACCCCTTTAGGATTTATGGTAACTTCATACACCTAAATTCATACCACTTTAGGGTTTAGGGTAACTTCATACCCCTAACTTCATATCCTTTTAGGGTTTAGGATTTAAGGTAACTTAATACCCCTTTAGGGTTTAGGGTTTATGGTTTAGGGTAACTTCATATCCCTTCAAAGATTAGGGTTTAGGGTTTAGAGTAAATTCATACCCCTTTAGGATTTAGGGTTTAGGGTAATTTCATACCCTTAACTTCATACCCCTTTAGTGTTTAGGGTTTAAGATTTAGGGTAACTTCATACCCCTTTATGATTTAATGTTTAGGTTCTAGGGTTTAAGGTAACTTTATACCCCTAACTTCACACCCCTTTAGGATTTAGGGTTTAGGGTAACTTCATACCCCTTTAGAGTTTAGGGTTTAGGGTAACTTCATACCCCTAAATTTATACCTCTTTAGGGTTTAGAGTTTTGGGTTTTGGGTTTTGGGTTTATGGTAACTTCATACCCCTTTAGGGTTTAGGGTTTAGGGTAACTTCATACCCCTAACTTCATATGCCCTTAAGTTTTAAGGTTTAAGGTTTAGGGTTTAGGATAACTTCATACCCCTAATTTCATACCCATTTAGGGTTTAGGATTTAGGGTTTAGAGTAACTTCATACCCTTTTAGGGTTTAAGGTTTAGGGTTTATGGGAAATTTATATGCCTAACTTCATACTCCTTTAGTGTTTAGGGTTTAAGGTTTAGGATAACTTCATACCCGTAACTTGATAGCCATTTAAGATTTAGGGTTTAGGATAAGTTCATACCCCTTTAGGGTTTAGGGTTTAGGGTAACTTCATACCCCTTTAGGGTTTAGGGTAACTTCATACCCCTTTAAGATTTAGGGTTTAGGGTAACTTCATACCCCTTTAGGATTTAAGGTTTAGGGTTTATGGGAAATTCATACCCCTAACTTCATACCCCTTTGGGATTTAGGATAACTTCATATCCCTAACTTCATACCTATTTAGGGTTTAGGGTTTAGGATAACTTCATACCCATTTAGGGTTTAGGGTTTAGGGTAGCTTATTTAGGGTAACTTTATACCCCTAACTTCATATCCCTTTAGGGTTTAGGGTTTAGGGTAACTTCATACCCCTAATTTCAAACCCCTTTAAGGTTTAGGGTTTAATGTAACTTCATACCCCTTTAGGGTTTAGGGTTTAGGGTAACTTCATACCCCTAACTTCATACCTCTTTAGATATTAGCGTTTAGGGTAACATCATATGCCTAACTTCATACCCTTTTAGGGTTTAGTGTTTAGGGTAACTTCATATCTCTAACTTTATACCCCTTTAGGGGTTTAGGGTATAGGGTAACTTTATACCCCTACCTTCATACCATTTTAGGGTTTAGGGTTTAGGGTAACTTCATACCCCTTTAGGGTTTAGGGTTTAGGATTTAGGGTGACTTCATACCTTTTAGGATTTAAGGTTTAGGGTAACTTCATACCCCTTTAGGGTTTAGGGTTTAGACTTTATGATAACTTCATACCCCTTTAAGGTTTAGGGTTTAGGGTTTAGGATAACTTCTTACCCATTTAGGGTTTAGTGTAACTTCATACCCCTAACTTCAAACCCCTTTAAGATTTAGGGTTTATGGTAATTTAAAACCCCTAACTTCATAACCCTTTAGGTTTTAGGTTTTACAGTAACTTCATACCCCTTTAGGGTTTAGTGTTTAAGGTTTAGGGTTTAGAGTAACTTTATACCCCTTAATTCATACCTCTTTAGAGTTTAGGGTTTAGAATTTAGTGTGTAGGGTAACTTCATACCTCTTTAGGGTTTAGGTTTTATAACAAATCCATACTCCTAACTTCATACCCCTTAGGGTTTAGGGTTTAGGCTAACTTCATATCCGTAACTTCATACCCCTTTAGGGTTTAGCTTTAGGGTTTAAGGTTTAGGGGTAACTTCATACCGCTAACTTCATACCCCTTTAGGATTTAGGGTTTAGGGTAACTTCATACCCATAACTTCAAATCTCTTTAGGGTTTAAGGTTTAGTATTTAGTGTTTAGGGTTTAAGGTTTAGGATAACTTCATACCACTAACTTCATACCCCCTAAGGATTTAGGGTAACTTCATACCCTTCTTGGGTTTAGGATTTAAGGTAACTTCATAACCCTAACTTCATACCCCTTTAGGGTTTAGGATTCAGGGTTTAGGGTTTAGGGTAATTTCATAGCCCTAACTTCATACTATGTGAGGGTTTAGGGTTACTTCATACTCCTAATTTCATACCCCTTTAGAGTTTAGGTTTTAGGGTAACTTCATACTCCTAAGTTTATACCCCTTTAGAGTTTAGGGTTTAGGGTTTAGGGTGAATTCATACCCCTTTAGGGTTTAGTGCTTTGTGTTTAGGATTTAGGTTTTAGTGTTTAGGGTTTAGGATTTAGGGTAACTTCATACCCCTTTTGGGTATAGTGTTTAGGGTTTAGATTTTAGAGTTTAAGGTTTATGGTTTAGGGTTTATGGTAACTTCATACCCCTAACTACATAGCCCTTTAGAGTTTAGGGTTTAGTGTAACTTCATATCCCTAACTTCATACCCTTTTAATATTTATTTTTTAGGATTTAGGGTAACTTCATACCCCTTTAGTGTTTAGGGTTTAGAGTTTAGGGTAACTTCATACCCCTTTAGGGTTTAGGGTTTAGGATAACTTGATACCCCTAACTTCATATCCCTTGATGGTTTAGGGTATAAGGTTTAAGGTTTAGAATTAGGGTAACTTCATACTCCTTTAGGGTTTAGGGTAACTTTGTAACCCTAACTTCATACCCCTTTAGGGTTTAGGGTTTAAGGTTTAAGGTAACTTCATACCCCTATGTTCATATCACTTTAGGTTTTAGGGTTTAGGGTAGCTTCATATCCCTTTAGGGTTTAGGATTTAAAGTAACTTAATACCCCTAATACCCCTTTAGGGTTTAGTGTTTAGGGTTTAGGGTAACTTCATACCCCTAACTTCATATCTCTTCAAAGCTTAGGGTTTAGGTTTTAGAGCAACTTCATACTCCTTTAGGGTTTAAGATTTAGGCTGACTTTGTAACCCTAACTTCATACCCCTTTAGGGTTTAGGGTTTCTTCATACCCCTTTAGGGTTTAGGGTTTAAGGTTTAGGGTAACTTCATACCCCTATGTTCATATCACTTTAGGTTTTAGGGTTTAGGGTAGCTTCATATCCCTTTAGGGTTTAGGATTTAAAGTAACTTAATACCTCTAATACCCCTTTAGGGTTTAGTGTTTAGGGTTTAGGGTAACTTCATACCCTTAACTTCATATCTCTTCAAAGCTTAGGGTTTAGATTTTAGAGTAACTTCATACTCCTTTAGGGTTTAGGATTTAGGCTAACTTCATACCCCTTAAGGGTTTTGGATTTAATATTTAGGGTAACTTCATACTCCTTTAGGATTTAGTGTTTAAATTTTAGGGTTTAGGGTAACTTCATATCCATTTAGGGTTTGGGGTTCAGGGTTTAGGGTAACTTCATACCCCTTTAGGGTTTAGGGTTTAGGGTAACTTCATACCCCTAACTTCATACCTCTTTAGGGTTTAGGATTTAGGGTTTAAGCTTTAGGGTAATTTCATACCCTTAACTTCATACCTATTTAGAGTTTAGGATTTATGATTTAGGGTAACTTCATACCCCTTTAGGGTTTAGGGTTTTGGGTAACTTCATACCCTTTTAGGGTTTAGGATAGCTTCATACCCCTAACTTCATACACCTTTAGGGTTTAGGGTAAATTCATACCCCTCTAGGGTTTATGGTTTAGGGTTTAGGATTTAGGTTAATTTCACACCCCTAACTTCATGCCCCTTTAGAGTTTAGGGTTTAGGGTTTAGGGTAACTTCATACCCCTAAGTTCATACCCCTTTAGGATTTAGGGTTTAGGGTAACTTCATACCCCTTTAGGGTTTAGGGTAACTTCATACATCTTTAAGGTTTAGGGTAACTTCATACCCCTAAATTCATCTCTTTAAAATTTAGGGTTTAAGGTTTAGGATTTAGGGTAACTTCATATCCTTTTAGGGTTTAGGTTTTAAATTTTAGGGTAACTTTATATTGTTAACTTTATACCCCTTTAGGGTTTAGGGTTTAGGGTAACTTCATACCCCTCTAGGTTTTAAGATTTAGGGTTTAGGGTAACTTCATATCCCTTTAGGGTTTAGGGTTTAGGGTAATTTCATACCCTTAACTTCATACCCCATTAGGGTTTAGTGTTTAGGGTAACCTCATACCCCTAAGTTCATACCCCTTTAGGGTTTAAGATTTAAGGTAACTTAATACCCTTAATAGCCCTTTAGGGTTAAGGCTTTAGGGTTACTTCATACCTCTAAGTTCATACCCCATTAGGGTTTAGGGTAACTTCATACCCATTTAGGGTTTAAGGTTTAGAGTTTAGAGTTTAAAGTTTAGGATTTAGGGTTTATGGTAACTTCATACCTCTAACTACTTACCCCTTTAGAGTTTCAGGTAGTGTAACTTCATATCCCTAAATTCATACTATTTTAGTGTTCAGTGTTTAGGGTTTAAGGTTTAGGGTAACTTCATACCCCTTTAGAGTTTAGGGTTTAGATTTAGGGTAACTTCATACTCCTTTAGGGTTTAGGGTAACTTCGTAACACTACCTTCATAACCCTTTAGGTTTACGTTAACTTCGTAACACTAACTTCATAATCATTTAGGGTTTAGGGTTTCTTCATACCCCTTTAAGATTTAGGGTAACTTCATACACCTAAGTTCATACCACTTTAGGGTTTAGGGTAACTTCATACCCCTAACTTCATATCCCTTTAGGGTTTAGGATTTAAGATAACTTAATACCCCTAATACCCCTTTAGGGTTTAGGGTAACTTCATATCCCTTCAAAGATTAGGGTTTAGGGTTTAGAGTAAATTCATACCCCTTTAGGATTTACGTTAACTTCGTAACACTAACTTCATAATCATTTAGGGTTTAAGGTTTCTTCATACCCCTTTAGGATTTAGGGTAACTTCATACACCTAAGTTCATACCACTTTCGGGTTTAGGGTAACTTCATATCCCTTCAAAGATTAGGGTTTAGAGTTTAGAGTAAATTCATACCCCTTTAGGATTTAGGGTTTAGGGTAATTTCATACCCCTAACTTCATACCCCTTTAGTGTTTAGGGTTTAAGATTTAGGGTAACTTCATACCCTTTTAGGATTTAATGTTTAAGTTCTAGGGTTTAAGGTAACTTTATACCCCTAACTTCACACCCCTTTAGGATTTAGGGTTTAGGGTAACTTCATACCCCTTTAGAGTTTAGGGTTTAGGGTAACTTCATACCCCTAAATTTATACCTCTTTAGGGTTTAGGGTTTAGGGTTTATGGTAAGTTCATACCCCTTTAGGGTTTAGGGTTTAGGGTAACTTCATACCCCTAACTTCATATGCCCTTAATTTTTAAGGTTTAGGGTTTAGGATAACTTCATACCCCTAACTTCATACCCATTTAGGGTTTAGGATTTAGGGTTTAGGGTAACTTCATACCCCTTTAGGGTTTATGAGAAATTCATACCCCTAACTTCATACTACTTTAGGGTTTAGGTTTTAGGGTTTAGGGTTTAGGGTTTAGGATAACTTCATACCCCTAACTTGATAGCCATTTAAGATTTAGGGTTTAGGATAAGTTCATACCCCTAAATTCATACCCCTTTAGGGTTTAGGGTAACTTCATACCCCTTAGTTCATATCTCCTTAAGATTTAAGGTTTAAGGTTTAGGGTTTAGGGTAACTTCATACCCCTTTAGGGTTTAGGGTAACTTTATACCCCTTTAAGATTTAGGTTTTAGGGTTTATGAGAAATTCATACCCCTAACTTCATAACCCTTTGGGATTTAGGATAACTTCATATCTCTAACTTCATACATATTTAGGGTTTAGGGTTTAGGATAACTTCATACCCCTTTATGGTTTAGGGTTTAGGGTAGCTTATTTAGGGTAACTTTATACCC
>JAQPPZ010004375.1:0-14683 GCA_028583015.1 Wollemia nobilis | reverse complement strand
GACACTCTCTAACGCATCACTCCTTATATTCTTCTCACCTGGTGGAAGAACAACTCACATCTCTGTTGTTTTAACGTCTCTGGTTCCTAGCACTTACTTGTTTCAAAGTATAGTTTTTTTCTAAAATATTCTATAGGGAAATCAATTTTTTTAATTCAGCTTCAAGTGTGTTTTCTTTGGGAACGTTAGGCTTGGTGTGCCACCCACACGTGGCTCTCGGTGTCCTCCTTCATAGCTTTGAATCTTCTCACTAGGTGTATCTAGATACGGCGCTCTCTTTCACGTCGCTCCTTATATTCTTCTCACCTGGTGGAAGAACAACTCACATCTCTATTGTTTTATCATCTCTCATTCCTTGCACTTGCCTGATTCAAAGTTTAGAATTATTTTTATCTCTAATTTCTTCTACAGGGAAGGTTCTTAAAAACTCAACGTTTTCACACAAACCTCTATGAAAACCGAGCTCTCATCTCAAAATTTTGTAGATAACTAAAGGTATATATATATATATATATACTTTATATTTTTTGGGTCTATTGATTTCGTATGCGTAGGTAACGACTTCAGTTTCAATCATCCTCATGTCCTCGGTTCCTCGAAATCAAGGTAATATATTTTATATATTTCTATAGTCCCTTTGGTTCATCTGCGTAGGTGGCATCGTTTCATTCTTGGTATCCTTGGCTCTCGGGTTAGCTCTGCCTGGATCAAACCAACATCGCTATAGAGAAGGAAATATTTTTTGAAGCCTGTTCTGGAGGGAGTTTTCATCTCCCTGAGCGCCTCTTCTGATCCGATAAACCTGTATCTTTTTTTACCGCTCTCCTTTCTATTGAGCGCGTCTCCTCTGCTCCGAATAGGCTACCTCTTTGTTTTTCTCCTGTCTTTTCTCAGGTCCCAAAAGGCATTGTTTAAATTTATTTTTTTCCTCCAAATATATTTTTTAAAAGGGTTATTAAAAACTTTGATTTCGAAGTATAAATTGGACTCCTCTTCAAAGAGCCTTTTAAAGGGCCTTTGAAAAGTCGTAGTCAATTGTAACCAATAAATAATAAAATTTTGGGGGGGTTTTATGTGCAATTTAATGCACATTTGTGTCTCTTTAGGGGGGTTGTATAATTTTTCCTATCTTCTCCTCATTTTTTTCCCTTTTAGGCATATTTATTTAGAGGTGTAATTAATAGATATAAAATTGCATATGCTTACACTCTCTAAAATAATTCTCCTATTTTGATTATCTTTTTAAGGGAATAACTAATTTTTTTTTAATAAGTAGATATTGTTATAACAATTTTTATCAAAAGGAGTTCTAGTTTTTTTAAAAATTCATTTCTCTTCTTTAATGTTAACATATTTATTTCAAATAAATATTGTAAGGAAGATATTTTAACATTTTTTCACTAAGGTGTTATTGTTGAAATATTAAAACACTCAACTTCTTTTCATATTTGTTATGTTAACATATTTCAAATTAATATTGTAAGGAAGAGATATTAAATTTTTTCTCACTAAGGTGTTATTGTTGAAATATTAAAAACAATCAACTTCTTTTTATATTTGTTATTTATCTAAAAAAACATATAATTGTGTTTAAAATTAATATCTTCATCCTCAAAATATATTTGCCTACGTTCCATGTATCATTACCACTAAAAACTTATAGTTTCCCTCACGTAAGGGCGGGTTTTTGGAGGCACTTGGTATAAAGGCCTGGCATATATTTTTCATTCATCCATTATTTCTTTTGGATATCTCTCTCACTTATAGTTTCCCTCTAGTAAGGGCAAGTTTTGAGAAAATCCAAAGAAAAAATAGGTTGAATTCTCTGCATTTCAAGCCTACACCCCTTGACAAACTCTTCTCTATACTTATAGTTTCCCTCAAGTAAGGGCGAGTATTGAGAGGAACTAAGAGGAATTGGCAATTCAAAAGCAAACAATACTCAAAACTCATTATACTTATAGTTTCCCTCTCGTTAGGGTGGGTATATTGAGTTCTTTTAATATTGAAAAGCTTCATCAACCTTAACCTTTTGCATTAATCTAATTTTTGAAGTTCTAAGGGGGGATATATTGGTTAATTAAAACTTCAAACCTTTTAAGATGATGAATTCAATTGAACCTCTCACCCCTCATAACTTTCACACTTGGAAACCTAAAATCTTAAATCTTATATCTCAAAAAGGCCTTACTCATTTGTTAGAAGAAAAGCAACCAGAATTTGAGAAAGAATATGAAATTTTTGTTCATAAAGGAAAAATGCACGAAACTATGGGTATTATTAGCTCTAATGTTCATGAAAGTTTGTGGTTTCACATTACATATTGCAAAACTCCTCATGAAAGTTGGGAGAAACTAAAGACCTTGTTTGGGAAAGTAGATCAGATGAGATCAATGCAACTAGAAGCAGAACTAACATCTTTGTCTCCTGAAGATTTTAGTAGTATTGTTGACTTCCTCACTAAGTTCAAAGAAATCCTCACTCAATACAAAGGCAATGGGAAGACTAAGACTGAAGAGGAATGCATTTATCTAATCCTTTCTAAGCTAAATGGTGTTTTTCAAATCTTTGCTACCACCTTTATATCTACCAAAGATGCTCTTGGTACAACCTTTAAAATACCTTCTTTAGAAGAATTTTGTGATAGATTAACTAGGGAAGAAACCAAACTTGCTAGATATGAAATCTCTTCTTCTTCCTCTTCCTCTAAAGCCTTAGTAACCTCCACCTCTTCTAAATAAAAATTCAAAAATAAGGAAAAGACCCCCATAACATGTACTCACTGTAAAAAGAATGGTCACTCTGCAAACAAATGCTAGAAAATATTACAGCAACTAGAGGCAACTATAAAAGATCAAAATATAGACAATAAAAAGCAAATAGGAAAAGCCCTTAATGTTCAAGGAAAAACCTCCAATTCTTCCTCTAATTTTTGGGTCCTAGATTCTGGAGCTACTCATCACATGACTGCTTCAGATAAGTCTTTTTCTTCTATCTCCTCTAGCTCTACTTGTAGCATAGAAGTGGGTGACTCTTCCTTTATCCCTGTCAAAGGAAAAGGGGACATAACCATTGATGGTGGCTCTATAAACAATGTTCTCTATGTTCCAAACATTACCACCAATCTCCTCTCCATCTATCAGATTTGTACTTCTAGAAAGGGGAAAATTGTTCTCTTCTCCCCAATAGGAGTTGAGATAAGAGACTTCCAAGATCCCCATTCTCTTATAGCCAAAGGAAATATCGATCATAACTCTCATCTATTTCACTTCAAAGGCTTCCAAAATCCAGAAGGAGCCTCCTATTTTGTGGCTCATGGAGATCTTGAAAGTCAAATTTGGCATGAAAGGTTTGGTCATCTTAGTTACAACTACCTAAAGGATTTGAGCACCCATGATATGGTAAGAGGTTTACCCCAAGTCTCTTCTAGTAATGGAGTTTGTCCTGGATGTGCTCTTGGAAAGCAACATCAAGATCCTTTCCACCCAAGTAGTTCTCCAAAAACCTCATCCCCTCTAGATTTAATCCATAGTGACTTAATGACCTTTCCTAAACCATATTTCAAAGGAGCAAAGTATGCTCTAACCTTTATTGATGATTTTTCTAGAAGGTCCTGGGTCTACTTTCTGAAATATAAAAGTGATGTTTTATCCCACTTTAAAGTTTTTAAAGCCTTAGTTGAAAATCAGGCATCTTGCAAAATCAAGAAGATTCACACTGATAATGGGGGGAATACTGCAGTAATGAGTTCTCCATATTTCTTTCAAGTCATGGTATCATTCATCAACATTCTGTCTCCCATAATCCTCAGCAAAATGGCATTGCAGAAAGGAAAAACTGAACCCTAAAAGAGATGGCAAATTGTATGCTCCATTCAAGAGATCTTCCAAAAAAAATTTGGGTAGAAGCTATTAACTATGCAAATTATATTCAAAATCGCACACCTCATAAAGCTCTTGACCATTTAACTCCTGAAGAAGCATGGTCTGGCTCAAAACCAGATGTTTCCTACTTCAAGATCTTTGGGTGTACTACTTGGGCTCACATCCCAAAGAAGAAAAGGAAGGCTCTTGATAAGAAAAGCAAAAAGCTCATCTTTATCAATTATTATGAAGAATTGAAAGCATACAGGCTTCTTGATCCCTCAACTCATGAGGTTTTCTTTCATAGGAATGTCCAATTTGATGAAACATTCCCTCAAAAAGATCCTCAAAAGCCCTCTTCCTCCATTGAGCCTTCTCCTATAGTAGAACCTCAATATTATGAAGAGCCAACTCTTGAAGTTAACTTGGTCATTGATAATCAAGATGAAGAACCTGTAACTCCATCTCAATGTCTTTCAACTCCTTCAACTCCTTCCTCTATGCCAAAATGGGCCCGCACCATTGTTAAAGAAGCTACTCCTTACATCCAAAATCTTCCTTCAACTAGATCATCCAACCCCATAGGCACTGGTCTTGTATGTCAGTCTATTTCCTCTGATCCTCAATCCTTCAAAGAAGCCTCAGGTATTAAGGAATGGGATGATGCCATGGAAAATAAATTTTCTTCCTTGATCAAAAACAAGACTTGGGATTTAGTTCCCTTACCTAAAGGAAGGAAATTAGTTCATTGTAAATGGATCTTCAAAACCAAATATGGGCCTAATGGAGAAATAGACAAACACAAGGCTCATCTTGTAGCGAAAGGTTTTTCTCAAATTGAAGGTATTGATTATGTAGAAACCTTTGCTCTAGTTGCTAAAATGGATTCTATTAGATTGGTTCTTGCTCTGGCTGCTTCCCATAAATGGCCAGTCTATCAAATGGATGTAAAAAGTGCTTTCTTACATGGAGATTTAAAGGAAGAGATATTCATGGAACAACCCGTTGGTTTCACTCAAGACTCCTCTCTTGTTTGTAGGCTTAAAAAGTCTCTCTATGGCCTCAAACAAGCCCCTAGAGCTTGGTATGAAAATATGGACTCCTTCCTTCTTTCAACAGGTTTTTCTCATTGTGAGTCTGATAACACAGTTTACATTTGGAGAAATGAAGGCAAAATCACCATTCTTGTCCTATATGTTGATGACCTTCTTCTCACTGGTAGTAACTTGACTCACATTCAGACTATAAAAGACTCCCTCTCTAAAAATTTTGAAATGGTTGATCTAGGTAAAGCTCATTACTTCCTTGGGATCCAAATAAGTCAAACAGATGAAGGTATTTCTTTGTGCCAAAAAAAGTACACTCTAGATCTTCTACAAAGATTCAAAATGATATATTACAAACCCTCTCCTACCCCCTTTCAATATGGAATTAATCTTAGTACTTCCTACTCATCCCCTCTTTGTGATGCCACTCTATACCATCAGCTTGTAGGAAGTTTGCTATACCTTACTCATACTCACCCATACATCTCATATGTTGTTGGCCTCATATCCAGATTCTCTCATCAGCCTCACTTCAGTCATTGGCAAGCAACAAAAAGAATCCTCCATTACTTGCAGGGCACTACTCACTTTGGGCTCTTCTACAAGGGAAAATCCATGGATATAATTGGCTACACATATTCAGATTGGGCAGGTTCAGTAGAAGATATATGTTCCACCTCAGGCTATGTATTTTTCCTTGGTTCCTCACCAATCGTTTTTTTAAGAAAAAAAAAAAAATAGCCCTATCTTCTCAAGAGGAGAATACAGGGCAACAATTTTGGCTAGTCAGGAAGCTCTTTGGCTTCATCAAATTCTGAGAGAATTTGGTTTCACCCATGAACATCCTATAACTCTTTGGTGTGACAATCAGAGCATAATTCATATTGCATGCAATCCAGTTGAACATCAGTGAACCAAGCACATTGAGATACACATGCACTTCATAAGGCAGCATATTCAGAGCGGGGACATACACTTGGAATATATTCCAACTGAGGCACAAATTGCAGATATCTTCACCAAGTCATTTCCTTCTCCACGTTACCTTCAGTTGCGAGATAAGCTTGGAGTTATACAACTGCATTGATTGGAATTATGATGATAATCTTCTTCTAATAGTTGGTTTTTCCCCACAGGGGTTTTTTCACCAACTATTTATTGTATATGAGTACCTAATCAGGCCTAGTTGTCGGGCCTCATATTTGTTTCTTGTATAAAGAGGACAATCTTCGCCATACGAAGACAAGCCTCACATTGTTGGTTTTTCTCCATAGGGGTTTTTCACCAACAATATTATGTAAATGAGTACCTAATCAGGCCAAGTTGTCGGGACTCATCTTTCTTTCTTGTTAAAGAGGACAATCTTCACCATACGAAGACATGCCTCTCTTCTTCTCATAGTTGGTTTTTCCCCATAGGGTTTTTTACCAACTATCTATTGTATTAGGAGGACAATCTTCGCCATACGAAGACAAGCCTCACATTGTTGGTTTTTTCCCATAGGGGTTTTTTCACCAACAATATTATGTAAATGAGTACCTAATCAGGCCAAGTTGTCGGGACTCATCTTTCTTTCTTGTTAAAGAGGACAATCTTCGCCATACGAAGACATGCCTCTCTTCTTCTCATAGTTGGTTTTTCCCCATAGGGGTTTTTTACCAACTATCTATTGTATTAGGAGGACAATCTTTGCCATATGAAGACAAGCCTCTAACTTCCTTTTGATTGATGGTTTTTTCCCATTGGGTTTTACCATCTCTTCAAAAGAAGTCATTGTACATGAGTACCTCATCAGGGCCTTGTTGCCAGGACTCATTTGTACAATTCACCCCTAGTATCACTTAAGGGGGGTGTTAGAATAAGAGAATATTCTCTTAAGTTCCACTAGGATAGACACTTGAGTTTCCACTCCTCCATGTGTCAGGAGAACTCTCAGTGGTGTCTTCATCAGGTCTGATGAGTTGTTGTAATCCAATGACTCTCAATGATCAACTCTGCTATTTATACAGAGTTGATCCTTGGAATAAATCAATCAGTTCCACTCTTCTCTTCATCTTTTGTGTAATGCTTTGCATATCTATTATTGTGAAATTCTAACATACTATGTATCCTTATTATATAACTTGTACATATATAATACCATCTCTACATTGATCTCATGTTGTCATTGTCTATGGGGTAAAATAACCTCTTTAAGTTATTTAATATAGGAAAAATATATGCACATAATAAAGGAGAAGGTCATCATTGCATATGATAAGAGAAATACTTTTTGACTTAGGTGTCAAATGGAAAACTTATATAAAATCTAGTAATTGATAGTACTAGAATCTTAATCTAATTTATCACCAACAACCAATAAATTTAATATAATTGCCTTAAATCTAATTAAATTAACCACAACTATATAAGATTACATTAACTATGGTGTGTCCAAATATCCTTAGTTATAAAGGCAAGTTATTTACTATCACATTATGTTGTAAAAAACAAAAAAAAATGAGAATTTTCAGTAACTTTATATATTTGCATAGATAGTTTATATGAGATACACCAAAATTTATTTAACTAAATAACTTATATATTATTATTTAATATGATATAATAAATACCAACCCCATGAGTGTACACTTTAATCAATAAACCATCATGCACAAATATTTGTTCTATTATTACCATAGGAATGGTTATATAAATGGTGAGCATATTGATCACCCTCAATTTAGATTAATCATTTGACCAATACACTTAATGTCATGTTATTAATAGAGTACTAGTTAATGTCTGAACCACTGAAAATCATCATTATTATATTGATCCATAAATCTCCACATTTAATTTTGTTATCATAATATTTAATAGACTAAATGGTTTAATAGTCAACAAAACTATAATAAAGAGCATATTATTGGATATTATACAAAAATTATAAATATTATTAATATTATAAATGTGCATAAAATTACAATATTTTAGTAAAAATATATTTACTTATAACTTGAGTAAAGTCCCTCTGTCTATGTAGATAGATAGTATGAGTATATACAATTATATTCTAAATTTTATCATAAATATTAAAAATAATGATAAAGAAAAAAAGGATAAACATGTGTGTAATGACAATATATTGTTATGTACTATCATGAGAAAAAATTATTTATGCAAGAAAGTGTCACACTAATATTTTTTATCACCATGAGATATCTCCTTTGCTATTATAAAATTTGAAGAGATCATGCACTTTATCTATTTGTATTTTAAAATAATTATGAAAGAATAATTTTTATTAAACATGTTTTTTATTCAAAATATTAATGGGCCCTCATATGGTAATCATGAAAATTATATTATCATTTTATAATTCAAAATTTAAATCAATGCACGTCTTCTTTTTAGAGACCTCACAATTATAATTTCTTTATTTTTTTACTCTAGAAACTAAGCTTGAAATAGAATATAAATTTACATATTTTTAAAAGTAGTTTTATAAGAAGGTTTTCAATTTTATTGTATGATATAGAGCACTTTCAAATAAAGTTTTCAATCCAATGGGTGAATCTTAACATCTTTCTTAATGAATTTGAATAAGGCAATTGGAAGCAAGGATATTTCTACTATAAACCAAGGTTTTAATCCTATAGATGAATATTAACATTTTCACAAGGAGTTTAACAAGATAAGATTTAGATTTTAAGGGTAAGGCCTAGATACCATTTAAATGTTTATAACATATATAATACGCTTTAAATTCATCCACATATCACGAATATAATTTTTACCCAAGCTTGAAGTTCAACATATAAAAATTCTTGGATCACAAGTGACCCACCAAGGTTCAATTTATATTGATACCATGATAATAAAAGCTACTATAATACCAATCAAAGGTCACTAGTTCAATTGGATAAATTTCATAACTTTCATAGAGGAGACCAATATTTGAGCCTTTCCAAGCTATTATAAGAATACTATGTTATAATGAGGTGATATAGGTGGGTCTCATTTCAATCCAATTGAATATATATTAAAAAACACTTTTTATAATATGAAAACTAAGGTTCAAATTCCATAGGTTAACCATAATATTTTATCAAAATGGATAAGTAAAACTAATTAATTCTAGGACATGACCAAGGTTTGAATTTTATCAAATAATATATATAATATGTAAATTGTTGTAATACCATTACATGGTCATGATGTCATATGCATAGGGTCCACTTCAATATAATATAATCAATTAAGAAAAATATTGTTATAGAATCATGATAATGATATGTTTTTATGGTTCTATTACAAATTAAATAAACCTAATATATAATATTTAGATACTATAGATAGAAATTCCACACTTAAAATCTTGAAGAGTCTAGGGTCTATCCAAAGAACTAGTTAAGTTCCTCAATTTTGAAAGAGAAATCTTGCCAAATGTTATATGCATAATTGTGAAGTTTTAATAATATGGGTATGTTTTACTCCATATGATTAATTAAGAAAAATTGGTATCATTTTTTTATTTTACTACTAATTAAGTAAGCTTAATATTCAAAGTTTATATACTCCAAATAAAATATCCTAGGTTCAAATATTAAATATGTGAAGGCTTATACAACAATTTAAAAAATATTTTCAAACAATGAAAAATATGCAATTAAAAAGGGACTTATAATTGTAAAACTTACCTATTGAAAGGGATCATAAAATGTTCCTAATAAAAAATAATGAATCCATTCAAGTTTCACTATATGTACACGTGTTTGTGTGCATATGTGTCTAAATGTGTATAGATATGTATATGCACCAAACTCATTGGAATAAACTATTAAAGAGGCTTTTTTAATTTATAAAATATAAATATTTATATTATTATCTATAGGATATGACGTGATTTCTTATTTTTAAGTTTTTATGTTATTGTATTTATTACCATATTAACTATGAATTTTATTCTAGATTTAAATTGACACCCTGCATATAATAGTAAGGTGAATACTATTACTATATAATTATTTAAAATTAAAAGTTATTTTAAATCCTATAATTATGATTCTCAAAGGATAAGATCTATACATTTAAAATGAATTGTTTCACTTAGCAAATAGAATTATTTTTAATAAAGTAGATAATTTATTTATATTTTCAAATTATAAATAATTTTTATAGAGCATGCTTCTATCATGAATTTTTTTTTTATTTGGTTAGTGTGAGAAACTCAATTATTTTGATAGACACATTAATATATTAGATAATTAAACTAGTTTGAGTCTTGCTTGAAATAATTAAAATATTACACTTATAAATAATAAGTAGATGTGGGACACTATTTCAAAGATAATATTTGAGCCATTATGGAACCCTACTTCCCACATATGATTATCAATCCATCCTTCTTTCTGTAGAATTTTTAATAAAATTAAATTAATCAGGGTTTCAAATATTTAAGGTATTATACCATCAACATATACCATGTACATGAAAGTGATTCTCTTCTCCCTTATGGATTCTCCTTCCACCTCTATTTTCCATTATGGATTATAAATATGACATATATGTGCATAGTAAATTTTTATCAACTTTATTTTAGGTACTTAGCATTTTCTAATCATTGATTAGTTAAAAATCATAAGTTATTGTCTTTCCACTTATTTACATATGATTCTATTTTATCTCTATAACTATATTTGAACTAAATTTTAGCAAGTATATTTATTTCATTTGCATGATCTATCTATGCAAAATAAATGAACATATAGTAAATTCCATGACACATTTAGGGATTTTTAAAAATTTCTAAATATGTAAAAGTAAAAACATACGACAAAATGGCCTTCACACAAGCAAGGGTCGACCTCTCAATAAATTATAATACTTGATATAACAAATATCTTGGTAGTTATTCCTATGGTATTTGTAATATAAATGAGATTCTATGCAACTTCACATTGATTTTTAAATCAACAAGTCTAAGTGATATCCTCTACTTTTTAATATTTGCAAGAATTTATAGACCTTAATTTTTTATTTAGAAGTTCAAAATAAAGTGCAAGTAAAGCATAAATTATAATTTTCTTAGTTTTATTTTAATATTTTATTTTTTGAAATAATTTTTTAGAAAAACCTAGGTCTTTTTTATTTTTTAAAGTTTATTAATATGGAAAATGGTTTTCTTCCTTAGCATATCCAAAAAAAAACCCTACCTATCCCACGCAATTTTTAGTATTATTTTTTTTAACATTTGATGCTTAATTTGAAATTATTTTAATTTTAAAATTTTATTTGGACTTATTAAAACAAGAAAATCATATAAAAATATAAGTGCTATTAAATATACAATTCATAATATATTTAAATTAAGCTAAATTTTAAACATAATGTATGCATCATAATTCTTTTCTATCTAAAATTTCAATTGTTAATATTTATGAACTTGTATTCATCTATTTAGTAATAATATACTTAAATAATATAATAATATTTATTAGGATGGATTACATTTATATTGTATTCTTAAAAGTAATATACATCAAATATAATGAAACCAGTCCAATCTCCTCTCTTAACCTTATTCACTATGTCACAACAACACCACACTCAATGTTCTTATAGTATCAAGCTATAGGAAATAATTATTTGTATACTTTGATGGAAATATTTTGTGCCTCCTATCCTAGAGGAAAATATCAAATATAATTGTTATACTTAACTATGAGATTAAAATCATCCATGGTCCAAAAAAAATCATCAAGAATAATAAAATATTAACACATCTAAGTTCAACCAAACGTTTTTTTTTGTAAACTAGTACTAAAAATCAATATATTAATTTCAAGGACATTACCAAAATAAATATAATTATTGTTTCAAAATATATAACAAAATAGAGTATTATATTCCTCTTTTAATTACAAATATTCCTCTTTGAATTTACTTCAAAGGATGGATGGAAATTCCCAAACACAAGAAAGATATCATTGTAATACTTACTTTTTTTTCTACTCACCCTATCATAATTAATCTATTCCATCTCATGAGGCATATTTATTATTTGATGCAAGATGGGTCATTTATAAGATATTTTTATTTCAATATATTTTATAATTAGATTGAATGATATCTAATAGAAACAATCATAATATTTTTAAAATCTATATAAGTAAAAAATTACTAATTTTAAACTAAAGATATAAAACAATGACTAGCAAAGATGATCATGAATAACACTAGCTCTTATTTACAACTAAATGTTCATTGTAATAGCAATATCAACACTCAAGCATGATCATCTTATGGGGTCACACAATTATATGATAATATCCTCCTTGTATGATTGACATTTGATTGTATGACAATGTCCTCTTATCATACAATCATGTTTATTGTACGATCACCTTCACAACAATATTAAATTATACAGTCACTTTTATTGTATAAAAGTTGTGACAGTCTTGTATGGTTATCTCCTATTATTTTTGTTAGAATAAGTAATTATTCTCTTAAGTTCTACTAGGATATACTTACTTGAGTTTTCACTCCATGAGTCAGGTGAACTCTCAATTATAGTCTACATTATATTTGATGAGTTGTTGTAATCCAACGCCTCTCAATGATCAACTTTGTTATTTATACAAAGTTGATCCATGGAATAATCAATCATTTCTACTCTTTCTTCATATTTTATGTAATGTTTTGCATGTCTATTTTGGGAAATTCTAACATGGTATCATATCTAGATAGATTTTGCTAGCATTCTCTCTTGAAGGTTCTAGGAGCTGGTTCTATGTATCTTTTGTTGGCTTCTCATATTTTTTGGATTTAAGTTTCCAATAAGATTTTATATATAGTTTTTTTTTCTATATTTTTTTGATATATGTATGTGGGTTATTCTTAATAATATTTGTCTCCTTCTCATGTTAAAAGGGAAAAGGAAGATTCATTGCCTTTTAGTGTAAATGATTTTTATTCAAACAAATTGCCCATAGTTTTTTTCCATATCTGTTATTTTTTTTTTTTAAAGGGCTCTTTGACTTGTTCATATATATTAAATTTTTTTCCTAAAAAAAAGAAACACCTTTCTCAAGAAAATAATTTTTTTTATGATTATTTATTAAAAAAATTATTATCCTAAAATCTTGATCGATAGGAGTTTTATTTCCTATCTTTAATGTATTTTGTTTTGGAGAAAAAAATCTTGTTGCACTGCCTTTTTGGTTGCTCTCGAAGAATCCCAATTTAGGCTCTCAAAACATGCGTTGGGCACCCAATCTTGGGTGCCAACGATACTCTTCGTAATGCCTCTCAATTGGTTTTGATATCTCCTTAACTAGAGATCTAAATATGCTCTCTATTACGTTCTCGTTTGGTGTAGCTAATATTTAAGTCAATTATTGTTAAGATAACCCCTTTTTAAAATTTTGTTTTCTCTAATGCTTCGTCAAATTCAGTTGCATGATAATTGTTTCATCTCATGCACTCTTTTTTTGGAGTCACTTTAATGCATCGGTGAAATACATAGGAGCCCAATTAAGTCAGAGTATCTTCAATACCGTCGATCTCTTCTCTTATGATTTTGCAGATTCTAAATTAATCCTATAAAATTTATTTCACCTCTCTTCCTTTGGAATTCTATTCCATTTCTTTTATGTTCATAAGATTGTTTTTTTCTCTAACAAGTTCTTTGTGTAGAAAGCTATTTTCGATTTGCTCCTAAAGCGAAGTGTCATGGTGCTAGATAAAGGCATCTACATTTTTTATTATATTTTATTTTGATTAACTTTCGATCAAATTATTACAATATTAAGCTCTTTTTTCCATTTTACGCCTCTCCTATTTAATGTTTAATCTGCAAGTTTTAGTCGAATTTCATAGCTAAGGCACTAGGTCTTCTATCTTCTCTATGAACCTTAACAAATTTCAAAGTGAGGTGTTAGGATCTGTAAAAATTTTTGAAGAACAAAAGACTTCATCAGAGTGTGAATCTAGGACTTCGAGACACTGGCTCTTCTATTTTTCTGAGAGGCATAGGGTCTACAAATGACAACCTTCTTCCATTTGCACCAAGTACGTTGTTTCAAAAGAAGCAAACGATAGCCTTATTCCTTTGGGATAGATGTTTAATTCTCATCTTCTATTTAAATCGCGAATGCAGGCACCTTGTATTGGTTATTTTGTATTGGTTTTTAATTTATTCCTTCATTTTTGAAGGTAAAACCTTACAAAATATCTCCTTACCTTTCTATTTTTGTTATTCATTCTGACTCATTTCTTCACTAAAGCATTTTACTTTTTCAAAAGGCTATCCTCTTAAAAAGTGAAGGAGTCATTTGTAATCTAATAATACAAAGGTATTTTTCGAGGGGGGTTAAGGGTGCACAATATTGCACCTTCTTTTTGTCTAATCTTTTGAGGGGGGTTTTTCTTTTTTTTGGTGTTTATCTTATTTAAGCTCTCTTATATTTCCTTTTATAGTGGCTTTTATATCTAAAAGGTGTATATTGTTTTTATCTCATTAAACCAATATATGTTTAAATAAGGTACTCAATATTTTATACAAACCCTCATAAATATCAAAACAATTTTTTTTTATATAACATATTATATATTTTTAAGTGGCATCTATTGGTGTATAAAATATATCTTCATCAATTTTTTTGCCTCTTCTTGCTTGTTATTTTCTCCTTCTTATTTCAATTTTTTTGTATTTAATAAAGTTCTATATATATTAAAGAAAGACCTAAATATAAGAAGAATATATCAAAACAAGCTCTCATAAACTTC
>JAQPPZ010004374.1:0-13818 GCA_028583015.1 Wollemia nobilis | reverse complement strand
GTATCCTTCGAGAGAATTCCAGGGTTCTGTCCCCAATCACACACCTAAATCTAGGATTCAAAATTACAGTACATAAATGAAGACAGAATAAAAGAAATAATCACGGAAGGCAGCATACAAGAGAGAAATGAGGCCCAAAGTTCTTGATATTAATCGCAGAAATCAAGTTACAACAGCTTTCTAGCAAAAGTTCTCCCCCCTTCTTATTACAATTCACGGGTTTTTATAGAGGACCCGACCCTCTGGGCCATCAATGCACAAAATCAGGAAGTACGCCCTCGAAAACCTGAGAAATCTGTTTTCGATCCTCCCGTGACCGAGCTCTCACATCCTTTTCTACAATTAGCAGCTACGACCGGGTCAGCCGGGGAAATTTTTATTTATGGGGCGCCTGACTCGTCCTTAATTTCTCCGGGTGCGGAGCTCGAGTGGCTGCTATGTTCGTCGGGCTCTCCTCCTGCGACTGATATTTCTTTTCGGATTGCCAAAAATGAGCCCCGGGTCTTTCGGGCAAGTAAAAATTCATTTATGAAACACTCAATTGCCTCGAAAAGATACCCAGCCTTGGAGTGTGTGCCCCTAAAGTGCTTCGCCAAATTCCAGTTCGGGACCTTACTTCGCAATGGATGTGAGCCGAAGCGGGCCTAACCTCCTTGGATGGGCACTTCGCGCGAAGGGACTTCCAAAAATAGCTTCGCGAGGACTTAGTGCCGAAGCAGATATTCCTTCTCAAAACATGGCTCTCAATCTTTCATTGCTTCGCTGGAAAGGTGGGTTAAAGGCTGCTTCGCAAGATTCCTTGCCCGAAGTGGATGCTTCGCTGATGGGCTGTCAAAAATGCTTCGCTGCGAACCTTCTTCAAAACAGCTGTTCGGGAGGTTTTGGGCCGAAGTGCGTTCTTGCCTTAGAATATTGCTTTGACTTTTCAAGGGCAACTAATGCTTCGGATGAGGGAGCTTCGCACAAAAGTTAGCCGAAGTAGATGCTTCGCAGTAGCCTAAGGCGAAGTAGATTATGCTTGGAGAAATGGTTCGTCAGGAGAGAGGTCCGAAGCGGATGCTTCGCTTAATTCTTAGCGAAGCACTCTCTCAATACTTAAGAATTTCTGCATTTTCCGCTTCGCAAGGTTCTCGCCCGAAGCGACTGTTTAGGCTGCTTCGCTAGCGAAGCTTTTTCCATGCCTTAGCAAATCTTGGGCTACGATCTGAACTTTCTTGTTTCCTTTCTTGGCGAAGCTATCCTTCTTTTTCCCGCAAAGCTCCTAAACCTGGTTTGCTTTGTGGCGAAGCTCTTACACATCCAATTCTATGTATAAGGGGATGACAATGAAAACCAAAATTGCTGCAATACTTAAAAATGTTCAAAAGCAAGGGAACAAATTCATGAAAACAAAAAAAATGCTTTACAAAATTTTGATTTCCACTACCCCTCTAAGCAATGTGACAAAATTGTCAACAATGACTATGCCCTTTTGCTAAGTAAATTCGTTATAAAAGTTGGCCATATTTTGGTGGAGTTAAGCAATGAGTTGGCCTCACACTGATACTTAATACATGTTCAGACATAGAAAAGCACATATAACGGCTCTAGTACAACTCTGAGCCCCGATGAAGCTACTATTTCAGGCCCAATACACATGTTTAGGAGTGCAAACTCACAACACTCGTAAGAGCTATCATCTAGATTCAGATGAGAGCAAATACAGATTGCTTAGGAATTGAAGAACATCAAAGGACTGAAATATTTTTACTTTTATCATTGGTTGAGATTGCCATTATTTTCCCAAGTTTGTAGTGATATGCCATTCCTTTAATCCTGAAACTGCATTATATCTGTCTATCTCCATTCATGAAAATTGAGCTCATAATCTAGACATTAGACAGAACTAGAATATTGGGAAACCTTTTTATAATGCACTTGTACATTTGGCATCAATCAATTGTACCTAATTTTACTATTTTAGTATTCTGCTGGATTTTTAGTAAGTTGCAGCTTTTTGTGCAATTTATGCTGATATAAATTATGTTGGAAACTATTAGTTTGCAAATGGAAAGCTTTTATAGCTTTATTTTAATTTGACATACAATGCTGATATAAATTATGTTGGAAACTATTAGTATGCAAATGGAAAGCTTTTATAGCTTTATTTTAATTTGACATACAAGCCGACTTATCGCATGGCCTTGTATTATCTGCTTGGTACAAGTCTTCAACATGACATTTTTAGATCATAATTCCACATGTTATTAGATGGTGCATTCCAATGGTAATAAAGAGATTCTTACAAAGACATGGGTGAAGCCACAAGACTAATGGGATGCTTTAATTGGAGGATGCCATCGATTGTAAACAAGCACGGTTATTCTATCGGCACATGTTATGCCAACCGAACATCTGGCAGAACTAAGGATAACCATTAATGCCTAGTAATCCTGGATGATTTGCTAGAATCTACTCCTCATTTTTCTGAGTTCACAGATAAAGGTATAAAGGTTTATATCTCCAAAATTTTACACTCAAAAACTCAAAAAAGTAACTTTCAACCTCAAAAATCCTTTGACGCTGATTGAGGGAAGTTGTATTTTCTGATCAAGTGGTTAGCAAGTTAATCATTAACAAAAAGAATATGTTTCAAACAAATGATTACCAAAGATTAATTGTTCTTCTAATGGATCTGCATTGATCCCTATATTATCCTTTAGGCTTTTTAGCAATAAATAGGCTTTCCATACAATTTTGGGTGTAAAGGATTTAAAATAACTAATAATTGAAACGATCTCCAGATACTGCCCATGCATCATGCTCTAACTCCAACATTCTTTAGCATTCAGAATATGGAAAAGTTAATCTTCGTTGTTCCCAAATATACGGTAAAGAATTTGTAGTATGCTGTTTGTGTTAGAGATATAATTGCTCTTCAGTTAGGGATATTCCCAGGAGTGAAGCAAGACTTGATCAAATAAGTTCCTCCAACAGCTCTATTGAAGAGCATTGACAAAACAGGGGAAATAACTGTCCTGAAGAGGACTGAACTCTAGGAAGACTCTTCCATTTCTAGAGATGTTCCAGCAGCTTTCTGACATAACACAACAGCATAAACTCCTAAAAAGGATAATTTGAACTCTTATAGTGGTTCTTGGTGCCTGAGGAAACAATGCACAATAACTAAACTAAAATTGATGAGAAGTTTGAAGGAAAATGCAATAAGGACTTTGTTGAAATATTTTTCAATGCTTATTCTGAGTTTTTTATTTACTCCGCTATGGATCTTTTAGTTAGTGGGTTCTACAAGTGACACCCAGCCTTGAAGTTGGCCTCATATTTTGTGTGGTAAAGGCTGCTTTCAGGGTTTTCCATAAGCAATCCCATGACTGTATTTCACACTTTTCCATTAAGTTTGAAACAGATATCTATGCCTTAACCTGCAACTTGTCCTGTTTGTTTGTAAATTTGTTTTTGTTTTGTTTGAAGTATTTCATTGACTTTGCTTTTTCTTTTGGTTCCTGTTTGTATTACTTGCATTATGACATGAGCATTCTTATTCATATTTTATAGTGTTGGCAGGCAAATAACATATGTTCTTAATCTTGCCTGCTTGTTTGTTGATATTGATGGTTTTTATCATAGTTGAGAAAATAGGAATCGGCATGGAAAAGGAATTGGGAAAAATTGGGAATCGCCACCCCCCCCCCCAAAAAAAAAAAAAAAACTGAAGAAAATGCAAATTTTCATTGAAAAAAATCTGTTTTCATGCGTATCACAATAAATCGGGATTCCGATGTGATTTGAATCGGTAACCTGCTGAATTGGAAAAAATTGGATCGGATCGGGATTAAATCAGGATTTTCATAACTATGGTTTTTATAATTCTTGAAATGAGGGGATTTTTTTTCTAGAGTTGGAATTGTTTTTGAAATTTGTTCTATGATTTACCCTCATGCCTAGGAACATCTCTTCTAAAGTTGGAATTTCCTTTATGAACACTGTTTGATTTTGATGCATTGTTTATAGTTTCTGTAAACTTCAAAGTCTTAGCCAAACTATTGTTACTTAATACTCTCCTCAATCCTTATATAGGATGAAACAAAGTTACCAAGAGTTGGCAGTATTCCAAGAATTTCAAACACCTTATGACCTTAGCAAATAGTGCTTAAGCACTTTTTGAATTCAAATTTTTCCTTTAACTAAATAATTTCACAAATTTCCCTCAAGACCTACAATTACTCCCCAAACTATTGGCTATTTCCAGGCAAACACCTCTCCCAATCAATGGTATTTTATTGCTCCCTTTCCATAGCCTCAGTTGTAGCCAAATTTGACTCTCACACATTGTGAGAAGCTTATAGCATGTGAGAGTATTCCAGTTACCCATAAAGAGATGCCATGCATTACACTACACTATAATTCCATTATATATAAATAAAGAAATACAATGGGAAGAACTTACAAATACATGTCAAAACACATAGCACATATTCTTCACAATTCGATCATCTGCAATATATAATGGTATGGTCGAGCATCCAACATACAAACCACACATCTCCATATTGACTACCATAAACCAAGAGTAAAACATCCCCCCTGTCCCCCCCGGCCCCCCCCCCCACCCTCCCCCGCCTCCCCCCGCCCCCCGGGGGACAGAGCAAAACTCGGACTCGACTCGGACTCGGAAAGTTCGACTCGGGAGTCGGACTCGGGACTCGGCAAAAAACTTGGCAAGACTCGGTAAAAACTCGGAAAAAAGAAAAAAATGAAAAAAAATACAAATTTTATTGAAAAAATAAGTTTTTTCATGCATATTACTTATTAGTATATTCTAACACACTTACTCAACATTCAACATTGTACAAATAAGAAATTAACAAGAGGAAGGAGCATATTCTAATAGCAAGCTAATAATTTTGTTTTATAATTTTTTTTTTTTTGGATACATAGGGAGTTGGTTACATCCACACTATTTTTAGTAACTGCCAAGTGCAAGGTTCAAACTACAAGGACTGCCCCCAACAAGCCTATACCACCTCATTATTTTATAACCCGGCATGAAGAGGACCACCGGTCACTCGAGATTCATACCATCGTTGTCGGTCTGGCGTGCACTCAGAGGATTCGGAACAGACTATGACCTTTGCAGGCATGACCACTTTGGTTTATAAAATTATAAATAAATAATATAATGATAAAATAAACTTAATATATAAAGTTCAAAAACATTATTAACATTTTACAAAACATTAAATAATAATAAACTTTACTATATGACGAAATCACCCTAACTTAGTCCACCATGTTTAATAAATAAAAATTTCAAATACCATGTTTAATAGAGAAACCATGGGACGGAATCACCCTAACTTAGTCCACCATGTTTAATAAAATAAAATATTCAAATACCATGGTTAATTATAATCGGTGGGTTGTCTAGATTCGATTTCCTAGATGGTTGGTTGGGATCTATTAACTTTACTTTTATTAAAAGGTTCTTGAGAAAAAAAATTGAAAATAAAATTCTTCATATATTAATAAAGCTAATATTTAATCATAGCCATTTTTCCGGTTTTAGAATGGGAAGCTGTTTTTTAAAACTGCTTACCAAAATTCAAGGTAGAAGCGACATTCATTATTCTGGGGGAGCTTCGTGCATAGCAATTGTTTCGTTGGCAATCGAGGGTTTCAGAGCGAAATAAATTATCGTTTTTAATTTTTTTCCATTGTCGCGTGGTGGTGTGTATTGGCTGCAATGGCAACGGTGGCAGTGACGGCGACGGGAGAGGGTGCATTGAAGGAGAGAAAAGAATGGAAGAAAATGAAGGTGCAAGAACTGCGCGACGAACTTTCTAGAAGAGGTCTCAGCACTGGCGGCCTCAAGCCTTCCTTGATCGAACGCCTCCAAAACTCATGCCATTCTCCGCCCGAACCGCCACACCCCACAGGACATGCATACGTGCATTCTGAAGCGGTTCTCATTCCCAAACAAGATGCGGATGATGTATCCATCGGAGAAAGATATATTTGTATAAAAATAAATTATAATTGAGGGATAAGCATTCTCAAGGTTTGAGAAGCAAAATTGCACATTCTCTCGTTAATATAATAAACAAAGATTTCAGCGTCTTGTTCGTGATTGCGCACTGGCCAACGTGGATGCTTAAGTCGTGGAGCATCATCAACACTTAACCTCCCTAGACGTAATTTTTTTTTTTTTTTAAACTTCCTTTTTTTTTGGGCCAGCCGAGTTCCGACGTTGGGACTCGGGAGTCCGAGTCGGACTCGGACTCGGCCCAAGACTCGGCCGGACTCGGAGGAGTCCAGAAAAAAAAGGAGTAGGAGTGGGCTCGGCTCGGCTGAGCCCACTCGGACTCGGACTCGGCCGAGTACTCGGGAGTCCAAAAGAGTTTGACTACTATGCTTGGGTTGTTCGCGCCCAAATCTCTTCTCTCCTCTCCCTCCCCCCCTCTGTCTTTTGCGTGTTGGCTTGTTTAGACGCCCCCGCCACCCCCCCCGCCCGGCTGTGGCCCCCTTTTCCCTTTTTTTTCCTCCTTCCTTTTTTTTCGATGCCGAGTGGCGCGTGGGGGCCATCCCCCCCCGGCGAAGGGTGGTGGGGAGTTGAGGGGGTTCCCTCGGGGGTGTTTTTTTAAATATTTTTGAGTGGTGTTCTATCCTATTAACGTTTTTTAATTTTTGGGTTGATGGGTTGGGTGTGTGGGGAAGCGGGGTATAAACACATCAAACATAGATGCGTTCATATAAGTATCATGAGATCTCTCATCAAATCTCTCATGCTTAGCTTCTTGGCCCTAAGATGGCCTTCTATACTGAGCATTTCATGAGGATTGTTGATGGCACCATCACTCAATCCAATTATACCTGATGTCATTGGTCCCATGGCCTTGAGATTTGTGTTGGTCAAATGACAGTTTGCTCCCACTAGCTATAAACTGAGGTGAACCATCATATTTCTATGGGGATAAGGATTGTTGTCTTTACTTCTCACAGGAGGCAGCAATATAGGAACATTGTATATTCGGTTGCCTTGTATACTGTGATATTAGAGGGAGGTACTATTATTTGTATAGGGAACCAAGTAGGTCGCTTTCTATATTCTTTGGTTATCCCAACCAGGGTCGTGTGGCTTTATACCTTTAGAACGTGATCGCCCTCAGATGCAATGCCTTGAAGGGTCATGGTCCTATAGAAGTTAGGCCTCCTTCTATCCTCTTCTAGCAACAATGGGTGGGTTAGGGGGCAGGTGGGGGGTCCACTTTGAATGCCCACTAGATAATATAGTGATAGTCACCTCCATAGATGGTGGTAGATCTACTAGAAAGTGCCTTCCTCATGAAGTAGCTACTAGGGGAACTTCTTCACGTGTACAATGAGATAGACCTATCCCTCAACATCACTCAAGCCCATGGTCCAAGAGGTTCATACAAACATATTTTTGGATCACTCTTTTTCACTAGACTCTAGAGGATCTTTGGTCCTGGATGGTCGGATAGTTTTTGGGAGACATATTTCTTGGATCCAACCTAGCTCCTCAAGCCCAAACCATTCCCATTCCTATGTTACTAGGACTTGCATTGGCTCACTCACATTGAGTGTTGACGATTCCTCACATATGGAAACAAACTGGTTCCACTTTTGTTCAATATCATCCCCTCTCCTTGGTAGTGCATTTCCTATGACTAATTGAGCCTCAATTGTATCATATTTGTATTGTATTAGTGCTATAGTTGTGATGTAATTGTATCACATGATATTATATGTTAGATGTTGCAGTGAAATGACCCTCCCAATTCATGTCGACTTTATAATTTTTTGTTTTTTTGAGCTTACAACACCGTGTTTGTCTTGCCTCATTACTATTATAAGGAAGTGTATTTTTTGAGTTCCATTGGCCCACTTTGGTTACTTTCAAACAATAATACAAGTTCCTTCTTTCCTTGTTTCTTCTTTCTAGTCTTTTATGACAACCTCTAAGCCATAGAAACTAGCCTTAGCTCCTTTTCAAAAACTTAGCAACATTTATGAAACTTTAGCATACCTCCTTTGTTCAATCAATTTGACCTTTCCAAAAATAAAAAAAATTGCATGCCAGACTTTTTAAAATCTGCTTTAAATTAAGTTCTATGCTATGCAAATTTAGAAATTTCCAACTTCCATTGTTTGGATGTTCGAAACTGGCTTGTATGTCTCTGAATAGAAGCATCTTTGAATCCCATCAAAAGTCTTGATGCTGCTTATTCTACAAACAATTAGTGCCATCTACTCCAAGAAAACTAATTGACCTTTTTTGTGTTCAGGTTCAATTTGGAGGCATCAAGTATGATGTCTTCTTAAAATCTATGTTTTTAATCTCACAAATGCAAATTAAGGTGGATAAAACCTTAAAATGGGTAATTCTAAAAGGGTAAAGTAGTTTTTAATTTCGGGGAGACCATAGGCCATATGAGATGACCCTCATGGAGAATGTTGTTTACCCAATATATGGTTATCCAACCATACTCCGGTTACCGAAGCATGGTGTACAACCATTCCCACAGGATTCAAACCTTGGACCTCTATACTATGATTCATAGTAGAGAAAATCGGAGTTGGACTGGAAAAAGATCGGGAAAAATTGGGAATCGGGGAAAATCGGGAAAAAAATCGGCAAAAAGAAAACTGAAGAAAATGCAAATTTTCATTGAAAAAGAATTTTTTCATGCATATCACAATGAATTAACATTATGCAAATCAAATATTAATAGTGTAAGTGATACAAGCTTAAACTACACATGAAAGTGGCAAGTGATACAAGCTTAAAGCCTTAAACTACACATGAAAGTGACAAAACACATCTTAAATAAAGAAATTTTAATGCATCCAAAATTCAAATATTCTTGTATTGCTTATAATATAAAAAAGGTACAAATTACAAAATGTGTCATGAGTCATGACAAACACAATGTCTCAAGATCTTTGAATGCCTTTGCCCTTTGCCCTAGCAGAAGCTCTAGTCTCTCTTTGTTGCTGTGTTTGTGCCTCTTCTT
This sequence comes from Wollemia nobilis, assembly GCA_028583015.1. Taxonomy (NCBI): domain Eukaryota; kingdom Viridiplantae; phylum Streptophyta; class Pinopsida; order Araucariales; family Araucariaceae; genus Wollemia; species Wollemia nobilis. The sequence goes on along the minus strand of JAQPPZ010004374.1, from coordinate 4,783 downwards.
GTGCCTTGGTTGCTAACGCACGTTGCCATCTGTGTTGGGAATCAAGGGGGCAGGAGCCCCCTTGTAGGGTCGAGGGGCAGCGCCATTCATTTCTCACCTTCACTATCTTAACTGAATTTTTCTCCTTGTTTGCATTTTGGTGCAAAAAGGATGCTGCAATTACTAATATGGGACTTCAACAACTCATAGGCTGAATAAAACACCAACAAATTAACTTAAATGATGATTGCAATTGGTTTTAACTTTTTACTATCTTGTAAGACCCATTTGGTCTAATGTTCTACAGAACAAATAATCACTTGTGCTTTTAAACATTATTCCTATATACAAGCATATTGAGCAATAAGTTTGGAATTGGTATTTCAACATCTTTTTATGGAGAATTTCATCAGTTAATAATGTATAGCATTGTTGTTGGTGGCTGTTGGTGGCTGCCAGATTCCTTCAAACTGCAAAAAATCCACTGTTAGGATGCCTTAGTGTGTTTTGTTTGGTGTGGTAGCAGGTAGGCAGACCCCTTTCTCCTGTTTGCAGCAGGTAAAAATGAAGCAAATTGAAAAAAAATGAAACTTATAGCGTTTTGTCTACTTGGTTTTTAGTCGCAGGAATGAAAAATCGCAATTCCCGATTTTTTGGAAAAAATTGGCAAAAATCAGAAAAAAATTGCGATTCCCAATTTTTGATGCGATTCAAATCGGAATTCTGGCAGAATTGGAAAAAATCAATTAAATCATTGATTTTTTTGGCAATTTTTGTAACAATGCTATGAATGATTGATATGTAATTTTTATAGCATCTGAGAAGATAAGCAAAACTTTCATACATTCTTTGGATGTTCTAGAGCTGTTGTTTCTACCTTTTTTTCCCTTCAAATTTAACTTGGTTTATTTTTTATTTTAGAATAAATTTGTTGTCCATGGGAATTCAAAAAAAATAATATTTTATTTTAAAATTTATGTATATAAGAAACAAAACAATCAATAGGGAATGAAACTTATGCTTAAGAACTGTTATTCTCAAGTCTCGATGCTGGTCTGACTATAGTTTCTCAGTTTCTTCTTCTTACGTCCCTGTGGATTCTTTGACTGCTCTATAAATATGGACTTCCCAATTTACTTTGCAGTGGATAAATTCAACTCTTCTGACTGCGTAAGCCTCTCACTTGCCATAGAAAATCCTTATGTCAGCTTTGATATCATGCAAGAAAAATACATGGAAAATTAATATGAATTCAAATAGATAGAATGTGAAGGACATGTGTGAAACATCTTATATTGAATGCGCTAAGGTGGAGAATTTGGACCTCTGAATAGAGGTCCAAGGTTCGAATCCTGCAGGGGGTAGGGTTGTACAATATGTTTTGGTAACCGGAGTATTGGTTGGATAACCTTATATTGGATAAAACACCATCTTCCATGAGGGTTGTGTCATATGACCTATGGCCTCACAGATGTTAAAAACTACTTTACTTATAAATAATCCCTCCATGAGAGATGCTCATGTCTCCCAGATTCCTCATCGATCACATTCCTCCAGTTCTCATGTGTATTTTGCATGCCTTTTGCTCTGTAAAGTTACAAAAAAACCTCATGTACCTTTTATATAAACACTGTGTCTAGTTATTGAATATATTGTAACAGAGTATTTCTAACAGGAATGCATCCTTTACTGATTATTCTTTGATTAATTATGATTTGCACATGACACTGAGAACTTACTTGCATTCACCTCTGTTTGTGTAGACGAGGAAGTTTTACTCTTACATAAAAAGGTTGACCTTGTTATAACACTCGGTGGCGATGGAACTGTTCTTTGGGTAAGCTTTGTAATAAAAACCTGTGCTTCTTTAATTTTGATTAACAAATAGGCAGGTCTTGCACTTATCTTTGAAATAAAATTTTACGTTGTATATTTGCACCCTTTGAGAAAACAGATTTGCTTAAGATCATGGCTAAAGCTTCCATTTTGAAGCAAACCCATCCAACAATGCATGATGGGCCCTTTATTATCTTGTGGTTTCTAGTTTACCAATTCATGGATTGTTTTTATTCAATTGAGCTATACCTTCCATTTCTATCCTAAGAGTAAGAATATCACTTATCTTCTTTCTCTGGAGCAGCTTATGTAAGAACCTATCAGTTAGTTCTCTATGCGAGGTTTGCTTGAAGTAGAGATTATTAATTGACTCAATGCTACATTTTCTGCAGGCAGCATCAATGTTTAAGGGGCCAGTTCCACCTGTTGTGCCCTTTTCTTTGGGATCATTGGGTTTTATGACACCATTTCGTATCCTTTTATTTGGTTGACCCTGTGATATTATAGAAAATGCTTTGTTCTTTACTTTTACAAAAAGCTTTGCTTTCAAATTTTCCATTAATTTACATCCTATTCTGAGTACTCTAGTTGCATGGTTTTCCTCTCTAGCCATATTAATTCATTGTTGAACTATTTAGGCATTACGATCACAAAATAATTGTTACCCAAAAACACATTAGTGCCAAAATACAAGCACTACATAATGAAGCAGTTACACATGAATCAATATCAAATAAATGCTATGACAAAATCAAATCAGGAAATAATCTAAAGCAAGAGATTTAATGGATATTGCCTATCAAGCCTTAGAAAGCTTCAACCTCGTATTGTCTTGTATCTAGGAAATTTCGAGTTATTTTGTTGGTAGTGTTACTCCTAGCAATGTAAAAGTAAGATCAAGTGCACTCATTGCTTTTCGAAAAGTGAGAGATTCTTTGTTAGGTGGCAAGATTGCTTGATGGGGCTTATCACTTTTAATATTAAATTGTCTACCTTTAAGCTTGCTATTATAGAAGACTGGGGCTGAGCTTCTTCTGTGGGTGAAGTTTCTTGAGTGGTTCCTTTCCATGTTTGGTAGATTGCCAAATTGTTCAAAAGTCATGAAAGTCTAGAAGGGGCAACTTCTTGGGATGTGAGACAGAGCTATAATTCAAGGACTTGGATGTATATGTTTTCATTTTAATACATTGAGACTTGACCTTCTTAGATGGGTTATGTGATTCTTTAGAAGTTGAAGATTCTCCTTTTCTTTGAATATTTCTCTTTCTTTTTGCATAGTTCCACATAGCATCATTCAAGCTGAATCCACAGCCCAACCTCTTCAGCATGACAGTATCTTGAGGCTTACCTTCTTCTTGCATAGGCTCCAACATATGTGAAATTCAACCTCTAGTCACGAAAATTACCATTGGCACTTTGTGCCCCCAAGTTGGTTCTTGAAATTACAGATAAGTGTAAGATGAGAATTTAAACCGGTAGTTAAGAAGTGTAAGATGAGAATTTAAACCGGTAGTTAGCTTTCTTACATTCATCAAAACTGAGAAGGAGAGGTGCACGCAGTTGATTTGTGTAAGCTTTGTTAACTTAAATATGTCTTGGCAGCATGATTCAATACTTTGTCCTTAATATTTGGAGCTTTTTTTCCATGTACAAATTATTGTTATCTAATTTATATTGTTTTTAGACTTTAGAGTTTCTTTAGCTGATAATTCTACATTATTTCAAAGACTTTCTTTCTCTATCATTTCACGATTGAAGAGTATTGTGTTCTTTGATAACAAGATTCTCCATAGTCTGTGAATGTAAATTCAAAGCAGGATTGCTTTTGTGTAACCAACTAGGCTGACGAAATATTCCATTACAAATCAATGCTTTGGAATAACATTTCTTTGATGATGGATGATACCATTCCTCATTCTTTGCATGATGTTATCAATAATACTTGATGGACAATATTGATAATTTTGGGTTTTAGAAATCCTTTATCCATTTTTAATCGTTCTTGTTTTAGGGCTCTGTCAAAATGCTTGTAATTGCATATAAATGCATAAAGTTAAACTTAACCTTGGTTTCCAGAAAGTGAGTTGTACAAAGAGTACCTACAAATGATTATGACAGGTCCTGTTAGTATCACATTACGACATCGTTTACAGTGTCGTATTGTACGAGATGCATCAAAGGATGACAGATCTGCGGAAGAACCTATATTGGTCTTGAATGATGTTTCTATTGACCGTGGAATGTCATCATTTCTTACATATTTGGAATGCTATTGCGATGATTCGTTTGTAACTTGTGTCCAGGGAGATGGATTAATATTATCAACAACGTCAGGAAGTACAGCTTACTCATTGGCAGCCGGGGGCTCCATGGTCCACCCCCAGGTAGATCCATTTAAGTTGACCCTTACTACAATTATTCCTTTATATACAACAGATAATTTGATCTAATAACAGTAACAACTGAATGCTTATAATTATTCTACTTGGTTTTCTGTTGAATGCTTTTAATAAAACATTGCTAGTTTTACAAGGCACTTTCACATCAAATGGAATTTTTTGGCACACCATTTATCATTTTAGAAATCTGTCGAAGAATAGCCTTTCAAGGACAGTCTAGTACCTTAATGATATTGTATTTCCCTTTTAAGACAATAATTATGTTTATTGGAAAGAATGTTTTGGCTTCACATTTTGCAATATTAAGTGTCTTCAATGAATACAATGTTCCGTGCTAGATATAACCTGCAAGTGCATTAGGATTATTAAGACAACCATTAGAGCAAACTAAAGACCAAATTTTGCAAATATGTCGAGACTTTAAAAAGTGAATCTTAGGAATCCAATACAATAAATAGCAAATGTTCTGTTGGCTATTGGTTTGACGGCAATGCCACAAATATTCATATATGCAGATCACATGGCCATTTTTTTCCCTTTTAATAAGCAAATATATATAATATTAAAAG
>JAQPPZ010004373.1:0-14097 GCA_028583015.1 Wollemia nobilis | reverse complement strand
CTATCCTATCTTCATACTGTACCGTTAGGTGTATCCTTCACTGACCTTCTGCATGTTGAGGTAATTTCCTTTGTTCTAACTATGGGTATACTCTTACTGCCTCTAATTGGGTTGTTTCTTCCTACCTTTCCCAATTGATCACCCATGGTACTATCTCTTGATTCCTTCTTTCATTTGGAGGAATCCATTCATCTTCTTCCTTGTTGATTCATTCCATACCATATGTGAATCTCACATGTACTTGTATCCATCTTCTTTCACCAGGGAAAGGTACCAATTCTTGTTGTTCAATAATTGATCATCCCTTCTCTTCCATTGAACTTTAGAACTAAATCACCCTGATTAAGTTATAACTTACGAAGATGTTTATCATACCACAACTTCTTTCACTTATAGGTTACTTCAATTGACCATTGTGCCATGAATCTCCTTTCATCCAACCAAATAAGTGTGACTAGTCTTTTCTTCAGACTCTCTTGGTCACCTAAGTGATGCTCTACAACTTTCCACAAACTGGGTACCTATTGTGGCCATTCCACACCTAACCCCAAATTTGGGGACCCACCTTTTAATTTCGGTTTTTGGAGATGTTGGTTGTCTTGAAGTGATAATATTGATTGCATCCCCTCCGAGTAGATTGCATTGTAGGTTCCAAGGTCCATGATTGGGTTATGTCCTCTTTTTTTTTTTAAAAGCGAAAAACCCCTTACGGGGCCGCCTTGGTTTGAGAGACCATGAACAGGGGGTTCTACACCATCAAAGTCACCCGGGAGTCGCACCCGACCCTGCCCGCACCAACATTATCAATTGGATTTTGGATACCCAATTCAGCTTTTTGGTAGGGTGGAGATTTGAACCTGGGATCTCTCTTGGAGGATTTCCCTCTCCTCTCCAACTCACCTACAACACCTGGGTCTCTTGTTTTATTTCATAATGTTTTGTTGTGTTTTGGTTAGGAGTTATGTTTGGATGCTTGTTAGTACTAATGTTTTCTTCATGTTGTTTTAATGGGAATTATGCTAATATGGATTAAATCAAAGAAGCATAAAGAAGAAGACAAAATAAAAATAAAAATAAAAAGAAAAATGAAAAAATATTTATATATATATCGTTATATAATATATATAAATATAATAAATGATAAAAAAATTAAAAATAAATAATAAAAATAATAATAAATAAATAAATAAAATAAAATTTAAAATGAAAACGTTGATTTATATATATTTATATATATAAATTAATTAAAAAAAAGTTTTTTTTTTGTTTTATTGGTAGTTTGCTTTATTTAGAAAGCTCTGATTTTCATAATTTTTTATGGTGTTTTGGTATTGTATGTTATTTAGAAAATTTCTTTCGATTGATTTTTCGTAGTTTCAGCATGGCAGGGGCTTTGATAGGTCGAAGTGGGCACCACGCGAACAACTTGGACATGAAAAAGCATGGAGCTGACTCCCGACACCACAACAAGTGGAGATTGTGACCATGTGGCATATAATGATGCGACTCATGAATGACTAGAAAATGAAAGTTTTGAGGCGTAGACGTAGTCTACCAGTGGTTTCGTGGCACTTGAAGACGAAGACATTTATTGGGACGTTGACATGGCATTACGAACGTAAGCTTGGATCATAGACTTGGACCGAGCCACCTATGGATAGAGCAGATTACCAAACGGATGGCGCACCTCTGGCAATGATGTGGCTATGGAGGATGTTGGCGAGGATGGATTGCCAAATCTACCAATGAAGATGCTGATAAACTCCCGACGTGAGAATTTGGATTGCATGACAATACTACCAGATGTAGTGGATTACATGTTAGGCAATGATTTGATAGTGTGAAGGTGTAGATGCCCTAAATAGGTAATGATGTTCGATCTGCTAATACTGGAAGTATAGACATCGACAAGAAGAGGAAGGTTTCTATTACTGCTTTGTCTCCATAATTAGAAGGTGGACAAATCCTTTATCGCCCGCGCATGAAGTTGTGGCCAAGAAATCAGGTAAAAAATATTTACGAGAGGCCAGTTGGTTGTCTGTAAATATCAAATACAGTGGATGGTTTTGCACATCTCGAGAGGTGGCATGCGATTACAAACAAAGTGGTAGTTTTGATAAACAAAAAATACGTATATGTAGAGAGGCCCATTAGGAGACCATCGAGGAACCTCACAAATGCAAACATGGATGAAAGGGTGGACCAGGTAGCTGTGATATGGCATGGGAGCAAATTTGATGATGAGATAGAAATTGTATATGACTATTGAACAATAGAATGAATTGGCTCACACAAAGGTGGATAGGCCAATGAGGATGGTAGAGCGTGTGTCAAAGCAGTTATGCTTGGCACTATGATATGGGGGTCCTACTCACCACCATAAAACTAGATGAGATGATGAGGTTTTAGATAGTGTGGATGTATAGACAAAAAGGCTAATGAGGATAGTGTTAAGCACAGTTCCATGGTAGCAGATACGTGATGGAGCTACCCAGCTGTACAACAAGTCATGATGTCGCATAGTGGATACCCGATGGATAAATTGTGATAGAGCCGACATGGACTCTATAGCGATCAGGTGGAAATGCAGGTGATAGGGGAGTAGTGTAGGTGTGTTTCAAAAATTCATCGAAGACCTCAGGTACGAGCATCATCAACATCCTACGAAGAATGAAATTACAAGTGTTAGAGTGTTGGTAGGCATAAAAGGGATACACGCGGTGAATCGACACTCTTTTGGTATGGCAGAACATATTAATAGAAGGAGAGCACAATAAAAAATCTCAATGAAATTCATGGAGGTCAGTGGCCATGTCAACGAGATTTGATTTCACTTGTAGTGCCAGCATCACTAATTTTGTGGAGCTGTTTAGGTGACAACACGGTGGATGGACATGAATGATAGCGTATATAGGAGGTAAACGACATAGTGGAGGATCTGGATAGGGTATAACATAGTTTGATAAATGATAGAACCGATCAATAATCAGGTGGAGCATCAAGATGCTATTGATTTGTTGAGGTGGAAAGCAGTCATGTTCAAGAAATTACGTCAACAATCATGTGATGTGAGGTAGAACAATGTTTAGAGAAAGTTGATCAAAATTTGGTTGGATGTAAACAAAGGTATTTGGGTGCAGAATGAGGATTCTTTGCTTCAAAATGAAAACATTGGGAGAGTTTGGTTCAGTGGTGTCAACACTGGAATTGATAGCATTCAGGTTGTTTGGCATCGTCCAATGTGGAGAAGTGGTTACATGATACAAAAAGTGCCTGTTTAAAATAGCAACAAATTATTTTTCTAAATCATCTGATATACGGTAGAGAATCAGCATAACATGAGCCCAGTAGTGGGGAGTAAGCACCAAAAAGCATTCAGGCTATGGAGTAGTCATCGCAGCTAATTTAGATGAGCCAAAGAAGCCAACAGATGTACTACAACGAAGACATAGGGTATAGCTATGCAATCATGGACAATGCAGTAGAATAGAAATTTTTGGCATGGAATAACATTGTTAGAATGATTAAATGGAAGGCATACTTTGTATGCATGGCAGCCACAGCAAATACCAATGGAGAAAAGGATGTGTTACTTAATAGAGTGTTGAGATGCCTTATAAAACATTAAAAAATAAAAGAGGGAATATTTGAAATAACCATACAGGTTGATTACCATGACAGTCACATGGCATGGATAAAACAAGAAAAAAGAGATACACAAAGGCATTTCAAAGAATGGTCAAAATTTTTTGAGAGAGGACATATACACTAGCATTTGTCGTAGTGGTCGTTGTAGCGGATACAACGAATGGTTTGCTAAAAATGGTGGTTAGTGCTTCTCGTATCATTGTAGAGCAAACAGTTTAAGCAAATTTTCTTAGGCATCTATAGGAAGGAGGGGAAGGGGGTCCCCAAATGAAAGCATACACCTCTGTGGAGATAAGGTGCTACAACTAATCATATGAATTAGTGAATCATAGGAATAAATGAATCGAGTGTCCAAAGGAGCATTCATTATATTTATCAGACATTGAATATGACAAAGAGGTGCTACCCAAGGAGGTTTTGCTTTATGGACCATTTTATCACATGTTCTGGACCTTCGTAATGTAATGAAGATGATTAGGTGATGGTTACACTAGGAAAACCAGCGATGTGGACAAGGGTCTATGTTGTGAAATCACAACAATAGGTTTATGGTGGAAATCATTATAGCAGGAAGCATTTTTGTAGCACACGCATAAGCAAATGGTTGGAATACGAAATGATGGTCCGATTAAGAAATTTTAAAAGCCCATGGAAATGAAGGAACAAGGGTTGGAAACTTCTTGGGGTAGGATTGCAGTGGAAAATTGTGTTGGCACTGGGTCTGTTTCCTAAGCATCTTCCTCCACCTAGCTGGACGGGATTTCACCATTGCTGGAAGTTTGTATGCTGCATGTCATTGAGATTTATTGAAAATATTTTTGTGCCAATGTATTGGAAATTTAATGGGTTTTATGCATTTTAATGGTTAACTCATTTATCATTTTTAATATATTGCACCTCGTTTCCCTTAGAAGATCGCACCTCTTTGAGGGCTAGATTGCATGAATATGGGTCACTTCAATGCTGGTTTTGTAGGGTACTAACATTTACAGGTTTTATGGAGGTTTCTGAGTTGCAACACTTTTTATTTATGTTTCATTTTATTTTTTTGTTATTTTTCTAACCCTGTCTTTTCAATTTTTTTAATGTTTTCAAAATAAAATAAAATAAAATAAAAAATACAAAAAATTCAAAAAACAAAGGCATAGATTTAAATAATAAGCTCTAAAGTTTCATTTAGAGTAGTTACGATTTTATTTTGAGGCAAAGATAAAATTCCAAAATTATTCAAAGTTTGTAGTTTTTAAAGGGAATTTTGGCAAATCTCCGGTTTTGCATATTTTCACATTTCGAATGGAGATTTGGATTTCAAGCTTTACATTTTTATTTTCAAGCAATGAATCATTCCTCCTTCATGAAAATCTCAATTTCATTAAAGGGGAATGATTTATAAGGCATTTAAAAAAGGCTATGTTCTTAAAAGCAATTAAATTAGCCTCCCTTTATGAAAATCTCAATTTCATGAAAGGGGATAACTTATATGGCATTTCAAAGGCCATCACATTTTAAAAGTTACTCATGCACATTTATTTTCTTTCATGCTCAAAGCAACATAAAATGAATCCACTAATCATTTTCAGATTCACATTTTAGAGGTAGATTTTAATCTTTTATTTCATGTTTAAAGCAAGGTTTAATAAAAGGATAAAATTGGTTAAAACTTGCTTAGCAAAGAAAGATAAAATCTATCTAAAAAAACACTTTAGATAAAAATAAATTTCTCTTATACATCATGGTCATATGAGTGCCAATCACCTTTCTTCTCTTTTTAACTTTCATGAACAATAATAGCAGAGCATAATAAAAATAATACCAGCATAGGCCCCTTGTTAACAATTGTTTTGCAGAACACTAAGATATTCGAAGTACTTATTTAATAAATGTTCACAATCATACATACACACATTAAGTAAAAGGAAACTTGGGGAAATATTTATTTTTTTGCAAGAGAGGGTTTTCTAATCAAAATTCTAACTATGAGTGTGGTTTTGCAATTGGGCAAAATTACCACTCAACATTTTGGCTCTTGAAGGAGGGCTTGAATTGGTTTACTTTATTGCTATTTAGATGCTAAATCTATTCATTGTTACTTGAAAGCTTATTTGAAGGTATTGGTCATAAATAACGAGGTTTTATTGATCATATCTATTGATTTGAAAGTTTTGTAATTGATGATGCATTGATGCTAACCCTTTTTACAAATTGAGAGTATCATTTATTGTTAGGGGTTGATTAATGCATATATTTTTATTGATAAACATGATGACTTATGTATTAAATATGTGAGATTTGTTAGTCATTTCATGTTTCTTTGCAATATATTTCTTTGACTAACAAACTTGGTACTAAGGTTGTATTCTTTAAGGTTCACTAATGGCATTCCTTACCTCTTTAAGGGCAGGTTGTCCTTTAAATGTACCTGGGCCTTCACATCCTATGCCTATAGATATTTTGGATCATCTACCTCATTTTAGATATAATGGAATGGTGTTGGCTGAGGAACATATTCAAGCATACAAGAGTGCTTTAATTCAATTGCAAATGATGCATGAAGATGTTATTTGTAACATGTTTCCATTCACATTAGATGAATTTGCTTATGATTGGTATCTTGGTTTACCTGCAGGTTCTATCACTTCTTGGGATCAATTAGAAGCAACATTTCTTGAACATTTTGGAAATTTGGTTGACCCGAATATGATATCAAATCAATTTATCTCCATTTGTAAAGAACCTAATGAATCCATGAGTCAGGTTGAGATACCACCTTCTCCCATGATGGATTATTTTTTAGGAGCTATAGATTCCAACCAATACCAACCATCTAATATAATACCCTTGAATTTAATGAGGTCTAATGTGAGCAATCAAGGGGATAGGGTTGAATGTCCGTATATTAGAACCACCTTAGATATCATCCAAGAGGAGGTGCAAGTATCAAGGTCAATGTCCACCAATGAGGATTGTAGTAAACAAACCCATCAAGATATAGAGATTGGTTCATTTTTATTCACAAAGGAGGATTGGGAGAATCATAGGAAGCAAAATATAAGAATCGATCCCATTGAATAAACCCTTGACCCAAAAATAGATGAATCTAAGGAAAATAATTTTTTTGAAATTGAGAAGGATGAATCTGAGGAAGATGAATTATTTGAAGTTGAGGAGGGTGAATCAATAGATGAATCTAAAGATTATGTAGAAGACTTGATAGAATCTAATCCTTTGATCTTAAAATATAATTATGATGATGTTTGGGGAAAATATGAGGAATGTGTTCCTTTTATGCATTCTGATAAAAAAATTCTTCATCTCATATGCAAGACGCTAAAGTTGCTATCTTACATGAAGAGCCTACAAGTCTTGAACAATTAGAGAATCATGTGCCTTTGGAAAACATGATAGAATTTCATCCCATGGGTTTAGAAGATGATTATTATAATGGTTGGGGAATATATGAGGATATATTTGTTCCTCACATTCCTACTAATGAAGTTTTTGTTTCATTTGATATGCAGGATGCGGAAATCGCTATATCACATGAAGTGTTACAAGATGGTGATGAAGCCCATGAAGAAGAAAAAAATATCGTAATGGTTCATCAAGTGTTGGTAAATGAAAATGTACCAAAGGTAGAATTTCATCCCTTGTGTCCAACTATGCAAAATTCAGGTAAAAGTTTGCTTAATCATTTATTGGATTCAAACTCTATTTATGATGAAATACCACTAGAGGTGAATGAAGAACTAGAGTGGATTTCTACTCACACCACTAATGATATTGCTTTGTTAAATGAAGGAGTAGACATGCTTAAATTATTAAATCAGGTTCATCAACAACTAATAATTGAATCTAGGATACAATATTATAATGATTCTCATTTTGTAGATATTCTAGATACTTGCAAATGGTTGCATGAGTATGATTGGCCTAAAGACATGGATGACAACTTTGCTTTAAAATTTTTAGAGATAGCCTATTGTTTTAAAGAAATCCTACATGCTTGGAAAAATGAATCTAATTTTGAAATTTACATCTCATTGAATAAGCAAAAGATAGTTGAAAGTTATGTATTCTTTTACAAGTTTAATGAATCAAATGTCCAATATGGAATTGCTAATAAACTTGAATCACAGTGGTTGTGTGAGAGTGGCAAAGTGAGAGTTGTTGTTTTTTGTGGCCTAATCTTATTTTAAGAGTGGCAAAGTGAGAGTTGTTGTTTTTTGTGGCCTAATCTTATTTTGGTTGGATTTATGTAAAGCATGACATGCATATCATAATTCATGTTTTTTGAAGTGTGCTAATTGTATTTGGGATCCAGGGAAATGATCACCCAAATTTTACATCATCATGTATATTATTGTATATAAATTTTGGTTTTCATGTTTTTGCTTTGGTTTTTTGTTTTGTGTTTTGTTTCTAATGTTTGGTTTGGTGAGTTTTGTGATGTTTTTCTTGTCAAGTTTGTATTAGAGTAGGTTTTGGGTTTGTTTTCGAGTTTTGGTTTGTAAGTTTAAGTTTTGGGTTTATCCCTCGATTTTTGGTTGTGTTTTGGGATAACTACTAAGTTATGGCCTCTTGAAGGATGAATTGCCTATCATGTAGATCAAGGAAAAGGGATAAAATTATTTAGTAATTGCTCCTAGATTTTGGGGATTAAGATAACGAATTTTAGAACAATGAATCATTTGCTAAAGCTACACATGAACACATCATATTAAGGAGCATTCTTGGAATCTTGAATTATGAAGTTATTTGGCGTGCAAATTAAGGTAAAAAAAAATTCTTTATACTCAATCTTTAACCTTACTTGATCTCTAACCTAGGTGGCAGGTGAAGTTTGCAAAGCAATACAATGGTAAAAAAAGAAGAAGAGAAAAGCCAAATCAATCAAATGGCTTAGGATATCTCCACTAGGGCTATAGATGCTTGGCTGGCAATGGAGCAATGTTTATAAATGAGGCAAATACAAATTCATCTAATACCTGGGTGAGCAAGGCCATCTCCATCAGGGCTATAAATGCTTGGTTGGCTATAGAGCAATGCAAAAGGCACATTCTTTCATGAGTAATATTTTAATAGCCTAATGCAAAACAAATAACGGAATTTGAATGATTTCAAGATTGTTAAAATGAAAACACTTTCACACACTTAGCTAAAGGTAAATGGTTTGTTTGTTTTATTTAAAGTTGTCTATCCCCATCATCTTTGGATGTTGTTGAATAGTTTTGTTTCTAATATTCGGTTTATTATGTTTCAAAATAGAAGATTATGGATTTTTCATTCAAAATGCTCAGGAGCATTTCCTAGAAGAGTCACCATTTGTTGTGGTCATTCCACAACTAGCCCCAAATTTGGTGACCCACCTTTTAATTTTAGTTTTTGGAGATGTTGGTTGTCTTGAAGTGATAATTTTGATTGCATCCCCTCTGAGTAGATTCCATTGTAGGTTCCAAGGTCCATGATTGGGTTATGTCCTCTTGTTTTCTTTCATAGTGTTTGTTGTGTTTTGGTTAGGAGTTCTTTTTGGATGCTTATTAGTACTAATGTTTTCTTCGTGTTGTTTTAATGGGGATTATGATAATATGGATTAAATTAAAGAAGCATAAAGAAGAAGATAAAATAAAATAAAATAAAAATAGAAAAAAGGAAAAATTATATATATATATATATATATATATATATATATATATATATATATATATATATCATTATATAATATATAAATATAATAAATGATAAAAAAATTAAAATAATAATAATAAATAAATAAAATAAAATTTAAAACGAAAACGTTAATTTATATATATAAATTAATAAAAAAAAGTTTTTTATTGTTTTATTGGTAGTTCGCTTTATTTAGAAAGTTCTGATTTTCATAAGTTTTTATGGTGTTTTGGTATTGTATGTTATTTAGAAAGTTTCTTTCGATTGATTTTCGTAGTTTCGGCATGGTAGGGGCTTGGATAGGTTGAAGTGGGCACCACACGAATATCATGGACGTGACAAAGCATGGAGCTGACTCCCGACACCACAACAAGTGAAGATTGTGACCATGTGGCATATAATGATACAGCTCGTGAATGACTAGCGAATGGAATTTTTGAGGCGTAGACGCAGTCTAACGATAGTTTTGTGGCACCTAAAGATGAAGACACTTGTTGGGACATTGACATGGCATTGCGGACGCAAGCTTGGATCGCAAACTTGGAACGAGCCACCTGTGGACAAAGCAGATTACCAAATGGATGGTGCACCATTGGAAATGATGTGGCTATGAAGGATGTTGACGAGGATGGATTGCTAAATCTATCGACGGGGATGCTGATAATCTCCTGACGTGAGGATTTGGACTGCATGGCAATACTACCGGATGTAGTGGAGTGCATTTCGGGAAACTATTTGATAGTGCAAAGGTGTAGATGCCCTAAATAGGTAATGTTGTTCGGCCTTCCAATCTTGGAAGTATAGACATCGGCAAGAAAATGAAGGTTTCCATTGTTGTTTTATCTCCATAGTTAGAAGGTGGATAGATCCTTTATCATCTGTGCATGAAGTAGTGGCCAAGCAATCAGGTGAACAACATTTACAAGAGGCCAGTTGGTTGTCCATAAATATCAAATATAGTAGATGGTTTTGCACATCCCGAGAGGTGGCATGCGATTACGAACAAAGTGGTAGTTTTGATAAACAAAAAATACATAAACATAGAGAGGCCCGCTAGGAGACCGTCGAGGACCTCGTAAATGCAGACATGGACGAAAGGGTGGACTAGGTAGCTACGATATGGCATTGGGGCAAATTCTATGATGAGACAAAATTTGTGTATGACTATTGAACAATGGAAAGACTAGGCTTGAACAAAGATGGATAGGCCAATGAGGATGACAGAGCATGTGTCGAAGTAGTCACGCTTGGCATTGTGAGATGGGGGTCCTACTCACCATCAAACAACTAGATGAGATGACGAGGTTTTAGATAGTGTGGACGTATAGATGAAAAGGTTGATGAGGATAGTGTTAAGCATAGTTCCATGGCAGTAGATACGTGATAGAGCTACCTAGTGGCACAACAAGTCACGATGTGGTGTAGCGGATACCCAGTGGATAAATGGTGATAGAGCCGATGTGGAATCTATGGTGAGTAGGTAGAAATGTAGGTGAAAAGATAGTAGTGTAGGTGTGTTTTATAAATTTACTGAAGACCCCAGGCACGAGCATCGTCAATGTCCTGTGAAGAATGAAATTGCAAGTTTTAGAGTGTTGGTAGGCACAAAATGGATACACACAGTGAATCGACACTCTGCTGACATGGCAAAACATATCAGTAGAAGGAGAGCACAACAAAAATCCTAGAAAAATTCAAGGAGGCCAATGGCCATGTCAGTGGGATTCAGTTTCACTTGTAGTACCAACATCACTAATTTTATGGAGCTATTTAGGTGACAACACGACGGTCGAACATGAACGATAGTGTATCTAGGAGGAAAACGACATAGTGGGGGAGATGGATAGGGTATACCATGGTTTGATAGATGATAAAATCGATCAATAATCAGGTGGAGCGTTAAGATGTTGATTTATAGAGGCAAAACGCAATCCTATTCAAAAAATTAAGTCGATAACCATGTGATGTGAGGCAGAACAATGTTTAGAGCAAGTTGATTAAAATTTGGTTGAATGTAAACAAAGGTATTTGGGTGCAGAATGAGGATTCTTTGCTTCAAAATGAAAACATCAAGAGAGCCTGGTTTAGTGGCGTCAACACTGGAATTGATAGCATGCGGGTTGTTTGGCATCATCCAATGTGGAGAAGTGGTTACATGATATGAAAAGTGCTCATTTAAAATAGTAGCAAAATCATTTGAGTAAATCATCTGATATGCGATAGAGAATCAGCATAACGTGGGCCCGATAGTGGGGAGTAAGCGCTAAAAAGTGTTCAAGCTACGGAGCAGTCATCATAGCTAATTTAGAGGAGCCAAATAAGGCAACAAATGTACTACAACGAAGACATAGGGTATAGTTGGGAAATCATGGACAACGTAGTGGAATAGAAATTTTTGGCATGAAATAACATAGTCAAAATGATTAAATGGAAGGCATACTCTGTATGCACGGCAACCACGACAGTTACCAACGGAGAAAAGGATGTGTTATTTGATAGAGTGTTGAGATGCCTTATAAAATAATAAAAATGAAAGAGAGAATATTTGAAATAACCATACAGGTTGATTACAACGGTAGTCACATAGCATGGATAAAACAAGAAAATAGATACACACAAGCGTTTCAAAGAACGGTCGAAAGTTTTTTAGAGAGGACATATACGCTAGCATTTTTCGTAGTGGTCGTTGTAGCGGATACAGCGGATGGTTTGCTAAAAATGGTGGTAACTGCTTCCCATATCATTGTAGAGCAGATAATTTAAGCAAAATTCTTGAGGCATCTATAGGAAGGAGGGGAAGGGGGTCCCCAAATGAAAGCATACACCTCTGTGGAGATAAGGTGCTACAACTAATTATATGAATAAGTGAATCATAGGAATAAATGAATTGAGTGTCCAAAGGAGCATTCATGATATTTATCAGACATTGAATATGACAAAGAGGTGCTACCCAAGGAGGTTTTGCTTTATGGACCATTTTATCACATGTTATGGACCTTCGTAATGTAATGAAGATGATTAGGTGACGGTTACACTGGGAAAACCAGCGATGTGGACAAGGGTCTATGTTGTGAAATCACAACAATAGGTTTATGGTGGAAATCATTATAGCAGGAAGCGTTTTTGTAGCACATGCATAAGCAAACGGTTGGAATACAAAATGATGGTCTGATTAAGAAATTTTAAAAGCCCATGGAAATGAAGGAACAAGGGTTGGAAACTTCTTGGGGCAGGATTGCAGTGGAAAATTGTGTTGGCACTGGGTCTGTTTCTGAAGCATCTTCCTCCACCTAGCTGGATGGGATTTCACCATTGCTGGAAGTTTGTATGCTGCATGTCATTGAGATTTATTGAAAATATTTTTGTGCCAATGTATTGGAAATTTAATGGGTTTTATGCATTTTAATGGTTAACTCATTTATCATTTTTAATATATTGCACCTCATTTCCCTTAGAAGATCGCACCTCTTTGAGGGCTAGATTGCATGAATATGGTTCATTTCAATGCTGGTTTTGCAGGGTACTAACATTTGCAGGTTTTATGGAGGTTTCTGAGTTGCAACACTTTTTATTTCTATTTCATTTTATTTTGTTGTTATTTTTCTAACCTATCTTTTCAAATTTTTAATGTTTTCAAAATAAAATAAAAAATATAGAAAATTCCAAAAACAAAGGCATAGATTCAAAGAATAAGCTCTAAAGTTTCATTTAGAGTAGTTACGATTTTGTTTTGAGGCAAAGATAAAATTCCAAAATTATTCAAAGTTTGTAGTTTTTAAAGGGAATTTTGGCAAATCTCCAGTTTTGCATGTTTTCACATTTCGAATGGAGATTTGGATTTCAAGCTTTACGTTTTTATTTTCAAGCAATGAATCATTCCTCCTTTATGAAAATCTAAATTTCATTAAAGGGGAATGATTTATAAGGCATTTAAAAAAGGCTATGTTCTTAAAAGCAATTAAATTAGCCTCCCTTCACGAAAATCTCAATTTCATTAAAGGGGATAACTTATATGGCATTTCAAAGGCCATCACATTTTAAAATTTACTCATGCACATTTAATTTCTTTCATGCTCAAAGCAACATAAAATGAATCCACTAATCATTTTCAGATTCACATTTTAGAGGTAGATTTTAATCTTTTATTTCATGTTTAAAGCAAGGTTTAATAAAAGGATAAAATTGGTTAAAACTTGCTTAACAAAGAAAGATAAAATCTATCTAAAAAAACACTTTAAGATAAAAATAAATTTCACTTCTACATCGTGGTCATATGAGGGCCAATCACCTTTCTTCTCCTTTTAACTTTCATGAACAATAATAGCATAGCATATTAAAAATAACACAAGCACAGGCCCCTTGTTAATAGTTGTTTTACAGACCACTAAGGTATTCCAAGCACTTATTTAATACATGTTCACAATTATGCACACACATTAAGTAAAAGGAATATTGGGGAAATGTTTATTTCTTTGCAAGAGAGGGTTTTCTAATAAAAATCCTAACTGTGAGTGTGGTTTTGCAATTGGGCAAAATTACCACTCAACAAGTACTAAGAATTCTACTAGCACTACTACTTCTTAACCATACATTAACTGAAATGGCGTATGGTTTTTTGTTGATTTAAAGGTTTTCCTATAAGCCCATAGAACATATGGCAACATTTCCTTGTAACAACCCCAGTTTTCACTACTCAACCACTAAATTTTTTTTTTTAAACACTTACATTTCCATGAGGCAAGAGACATAATCAAGACTCATTCCATTTGGATTAAAACTTAT
>JAQPPZ010004372.1:0-12631 GCA_028583015.1 Wollemia nobilis | reverse complement strand
ATATATATATATATATATATATATATATATATATATATATATATATATATATATATATATATGTGTCCATATATGTAAAATTTGAAAGCTACATCATAGTCCATAAAATTCTTGTAGGCTATAATAAAAGTGAGTCGTCCGACTTCGTAAAACTCAAAAATTCCAAAAAGAGCCATTAGATTTGGCTGACCATGGTCACGTAGGACCGGGACCTCAACTCTCTCCCCTACCCTCATTACGAGTCCATCATGAGCTCCTCAACCTGCTACTCCCTGATATTCTGCCTCTAGACACCTCCATCCTTCGAGAGGAACTCAGAGTATGACTGTCCCATCTCGCTCCCTTGACTATGTTGTGATCCAATAGCTAAATCTTGATCTGGTATGTAACCCTTACAACACATTATCTCATCCTCCATCATATCCATATAGGTGCACTCATCTCAAAATCTATTCTGATAGGTCACCACAAAACCCTGGAGATGTGCTATCTCCTCTTGCATCCTAGCTAGCTCGCCATTGCTATAATCCCCATATCTAGGGCTTTGTCTAATGACCTATGCCTAAATCATAGCTATAAATGTTGCCTACCTCTCCATCTCAACATATGCACTCTATACCTATGCCTATAATAAAGCCTAATCACTTTGCAGCTCTATAATCGTAGCATCCCATGTTGCTAGTTGTGCTTGTAGACCTTGATCTACCAAATATCCCTCATCAAAGACCACTGGATCCTATACATATATCAGCTCCATCCTATCCACTAACACACACTGATGCACAACTTGCTCCCCTATGCATACCTCCTCATAATATGGAGACTCATCCTGACCCTCCTCATCTAGAGTACCCCTAGCTACATCTATTTCCCTGGTGACTACATCCCCTCCTAGTGGTCCCTTCCCCCACCAATTTTGTATGACCCATAATGCATCATACTTAGTTGTAGTGCCCACATCATCTGAATAAAAAACTACCACATGAAGATCGGACTCATCTCCCAAGTCCTCTATCATAGGCCATGCTAGAGTCCTCTCATCCCCATGACAATGGTAGACCATCGAATATTTGGGAAATCCTTGGTGTAGCCTAAACTATCACAGCACACGATCATATGGGAAGTACTCTCGCTCTATAACATGTCACCCTATCAACCATATACCTCACCTAACTCAGCATAGATGTGTCTCAGCCTCCTCCCACTCAGGACAATCCCTGTATGGTTGCCACTCAATGTTCGATTCCTTAAGCCATGAAAAAGCTTGTGCATAATGCTCTACCTCACCAGCATATTTTCGGCTACATCCTAAATCTTGTGACCTCTTCCATAGCTCCCCATAGCCAATATCCCCGTCTAGTAGCTCTGCTCGAGTGATCCATGGTAGTCCCCATGGTATCTCTACTGCAATGTGCTACAAAGCCCAAGACTATAATAGGAAGCTACAACCCAAACCCTTCCACCCACGTGAGTGGATATCATACAACTCATCATATAGCTAGGCCAATAAAGTAAGTCCCCAAATCATAATTATGGGATCATATTTTTTGCAATCCACTAGAGTAAAGTAAAGACCAAATATATTAGGTTAAATAGGAACCTAGTTTTTGAAGAGTCGGGTAGCAAAATGTTGTTGATCAAGATCATAAAAAATGTGTACCTAACTCCAAGCACACCCTCTTGGTACCATCTAGTCACTAGAATCCCTCTACTAGGAATATCAATCGATACATCCTCCTAGCAGGCTCTGAAGTAACTCTGCACTATGGCCTCTCGTCGCTCTATCAGAGAAGATACTATATGGGCCCACTGTATCAAAATATGAAGTATTCAATAAATTTCCTCTAGTTTCACTATCATATCCCCCATTGCTAAATGGAGTGTTAGTGCGAGGGTCCCATAGGTCTATCAAAGCAGTCAGATAGGCGCGATCTCCCACAACAGGATCTAATCACGTAACTTGCTTTAGATCTATGGCATTGAGCCAATGCCATTTTGTAGCGTTAAAATTGTATATAGTAACTTGAAAGAGACTCAGTACCCTATATTTACTCCTAATTATCTGCTCATGCAAATCAGGGTGTCAAAAAGACCCTAAAACTACAAAATTTTGCTATAAAAACCCTAAAAAAAACACATAAAGGGCCCTTTTTGGCCCAATTTTTGGTTGTCCCACCTAGGGACGGTCCCTAATTTTGTAGTTTTCCCACATAGGTATGGCCACTAGTGACCGTACCTCATAGGTACGGTCCCCAAATTAGGGTAAAATAGGGTATTTGATCCTTAAAAATACCCTAAAAACCTAAAAAACACAAAAAATAAGGTTTTTAACCCTAATTTACAGCAAATAAAACATGCCTAAAAATTAAATTATATATTTTTTAGTCCTCATAGGGTTTCTTAAATCATAGGTGTGGTTGTAGTCATGAAATTAGAGCAGAAATTGGCAAACCACAATAAAATAGGGCAGAGGAAGCATGTAATCCATACCCGTTTCGCACAGGCTCCATCACCTCACGCATCCACTAGTTGGATCATGTTGTGGTTTGATATTTTGATAGTACTCTACTTCATAAAACTCTATCCTACCTCCTATCCTCTCCAAATTCCCCAAGCAAGTTGCACAAATGAGCTAAAATGGCCCTTTTTGGCCTTTTATAGCTTCAAAAGAATCCGACCGCTCTTGGGTGGTATGAACATACTTTTTGCTAGTTGTACCACCTTGGGATGGTCACAAATACTTCTCTTGTCACTCCCTAGGATGGTCACAAGAAAATGCCACTTACAAACATCAAAAATATAAAAAAATGGGCCAAAAACCCACCAAAAATAAGGCAAAATAGGCTAGAAAATGAGAGGGATCTAGACTGAAACTATAGAAATTTTGAATGGATCAAAATAATCTATTTTACTTCCCAATAAATCCTCCATGGCTGGACCACTCCGCGGGAATGAGATATTGGGCATTTTGCCTCCAAAACTATTCATCAAAATAGTCAAAAATCACCTCTAAATAGGTCTTTAGTACCATGGAAAAAATAAAGAGTTGCCCCAATTTAGTCATATGTGTCAAGAAACTCATAACTTTAGAAATTTTCATGCCCTCATCAACTCATCGCTTGAGGTGGTAGTGATCATAATTAATTCATAAATAGAATCAACATTTAAACACTCAGAAGTGTAAAATCCATGCTTTCAAAAGAATCTTGGCTAAAGATAAATTTTGAAGCCCATTTTGGTGCAAAGAATTAGCATAAGAAGCAAATTAAATAGGCTTGACCTCCTTGAAACCTCAGGAATTGACCCACGTAAAGGTTTACAAGAATACAATGCACCAAGACCTAGTATGCCCTAAGCCCCATAAGACTATCATTACAGCATGACTAAAAGGTATACCTACAATCGATCCTTTGACTATGTCAATAGAAAATATTCTAAGAATGTATGATTTTCCATAATGGAGGCATCCAAAGTTGATTAGGTTAATAAAAAACCTTGATAATTCGATAATTTAGTGATATATTTTTTCTCAACGCTTTGTTTCACGTCACGCATATAAAAAATGGGGCATCTGTAGACATCTAAATTGTGTAAATTGGATAATACTATCAAAACATTGCATATGCCCTCTTATTGACAATATATGACCCTATTGAGCACCCCTCTAGGCTAGAAAAAGGCTTCCAAAAGCCTCCAAAAATTATTTTGGAGTGTTCCTAGTAGTATAGGGTAGTTTTGGGGCTCCAACTGGTGACCGTCCCACCCAAGGACGATCATAGTTGGTGACCGTCCCACCCAGCGATGACCATCAGTTACCATCCCTGGGTGGGATGACCCCTAACTAGACCTTGGAAAAAGTCAAAGGATGCGCTAATGGTAGTTTCTAAATGGTAATAAAATACTACCATTAGCGCATCCAATCACCCCAAATTTATTGGGGACCTACTAATGGATAGTGGGACAATTTATTGGGAGTACCCAAAGGAACAACCTTCTCCAAATCACCCCATGATGTGATTATGACACATGGTGCCACCTGCATCACATGGCAAATATACCATTTTTCCTAAGTTTCATCTTGGGCTATAAAAGGAGCTCCAAACTCCCACTTTTAGAGATGAGAATTTGGAGAATTAAGCCACGAAGTGCTGCCCAAATTGAAACCAACCTTTGCAAACCAAAACACACCTTTGACTTGGCCTTGAAACCCTCTTCCTTTCGAAGGTAATTTCAAGGGAAATAGGCTCAAACCATAAAAAAAAACTCTCCAAATTTAAGAACTCTTTGTACCCATTTGTCGACAACATCCTTACCAAGTTTTGGACCAATTCCCACAACCGTAGGTGACAAAAGTAAGGTAGTTTTGTGATCGCCCCACCTGGAGATGGTCAATAGTCTTTCCATAGCACACCTAGGGATAGCCAAAAAATAGGTTAGAATTTTAGAGAAATTCCTCCATAGTCCCCATAGGAATGGATATAAGGATATCTGGTCCAAATTTAAAACAATTTGGAGGAGTTTCGATGCAAGACTTATGATCCCTAATGTATCAGGTTTATCTGGCTCACCCAGGAATGATCACCATTTCTACATATTTTAGCATTAGATATTGCTTCCAAATATGCTTGTTTGCATTTATATCATCTTAAAATATGTTTATTCTTAATGTAGATCAATTTTTATGCATGTATCACCTTTTATTATTGTAGAATATGCTCTCATTTCATGGTTTTATGGGTTTCTTCTATAACGCAGGTGCTACTAACCCCCCTTCAATCCCTTGTATTCATGAACAGGAATGCCAGAAAAGAGGATGATCTAAGTAGGCACAAGTTTATCATCACAATAATAGCTCTTGAGTGTGGGAAGTGGGTGTTCACTATCATTATTTATCGCCTTAGAGGTCTCCTTCCAAGGGACTAGATTCCCTTGGTTATTGTAATGAAATGTATCAATTTGTAAAGTCCTCAAAGGAGACTTATTGTAATTTGGTTTTGAACACTTTTATGAATGAATAGATGGAAAGTTTTATTATATTCATTGTCTATGTTATAGCATTTCAGTATATTACAATCCTATTTCATGTTCTCTTCTGAATGCTTAAAAACTTATATACATTGCTAGTAAATGCCCTTAAGGTGATATCGTGAATTTAGCTTCTTCACCATCAACATGGAAAAAATCAATAATAAGTGGTATATATATATATATATATTCCATAAACATAAAAAAAATAACATCCATAAACATGGATAAAGAAGTGCCATACACAATCCATCAACGTAGAATTCATAAAGCCTTAAAAAACACTTAAAAGAATTGACATCACGCTATATTATGCATTAACATCACACAATATTAAGAATTACTCTCCCTTGAGGGCAATTCTTTTAGGCCTAGTTTACTTCCAAAGAGATGAAATTTAGATTCTACTAATGGTTTTGTGAAAATATAAAAATTATTCTCATTTGTGGGGCAATATATGAGTTTAATTGTCCCATTTAGTACCTTATCCCTAAAAAAATATGCTTGAATCTCAATTTGTTTTTTCCTTTGATGCATAACATGATTCTTTGATAAAGCTATTGAAAATTGGTTATAAAAACATATTGTGATAGATTTATTGTTGTTAAAATTAATTTTTAGTAGTATTCTTTGAAGCTAAATGAATTGTTGGTATGCTAGAGTAAAACTTCTATACTCAGCCTTAGTTGAGGAGAGTTCTATGGTTGGTTGTTTCTTAGTACAATAGGAGATCACAACTAATTCCAAGGAGAAACAATATCCACTTGTGAATTTTATTCCAACATTATACATAGCATAGTCACTATCACAATAACCAAATAAATTAACAACATAATTACTTAAATATTCCCAAGCTTAATTAGTAGTTCCTATAGAGGAGGAAAACCGCACACCACATATGATTCTCGACTAGATCCACTAGGGATTGAGGTGATCGTGGTGTCCATTATAACTCTAGACTCGGTGTAAATGAGAAAGGTTTCATTAGAAATTTTTTTAGGACTTATTCCAAGTTCGAGGTGGAATGTGCTTGATGTGTAAATTCAAGCAATCACCTATGTTTGGCATTTCTAAACTAAGCTATGAAAATAAATAAAAATGCAAGACACACAAGATGCAAGAAGACAAGGGCTAGCCCTAGAAATATTCTTTGATTCAATGATATCTAACCCTAAATTGAAAAGTGAACCTTTTTTAGCAAGGTTCCAATGGAATGCACAAACAATATTAAAATCCTATATGCACACTATATACTTTTACTCTTTCAAATACCTAGAATTTTGATTAAATATTATCCTTATTTATAATCTAGGTTTTCCACAAAAGTTGAAATAAAGCAAACAAAAAACAACCTAAATATCTATTAGGGAACTTATTTTATTCTATGGTTCATCCAAGATTTATCTTGCATCTTAAATATCCAATAGCTTCAAACCTTCAAAATAGGTTTACAAAACCTTAGAAAATTTGATCAACATTTTGGGGCCTGCTTAGGCCGCTATATAGCTGAGCTTAGAGGCACAATAGTCAAGCCCCCTTGGTCATTTTAGCTAAATATTCAAAATTGAAATGATATTTTACCTTTGAAACATGCCAAAATGTAGAAAAATAGATGTACAATAGTGAAATTAAATGCATTTAAGATGGACACAACAAAAATCCAAAATGTAGGGTGCAAATTAGGGTTTTAAAGTGCAAAACTTACCCTCAAAATCCTAATTTTACCAAATACATGCCCTATAATGAGGGTGAATAGATATGGTTATCCAAATGTGTTCCCTGTATGAAGGGGGCACATATGTGGTTCAGATACCCTTTTCGAGACCCAAAATAATGAAAAATAGCGTGCAAAATGGTAGAAAAAGAGCTAAAACACTACTATAACAAGTATAAAACCTAATGAGATATAGAGAAAGCAAGAAGAAATGAAGAGGTGGATGAAGCACTCCAAAATGGTTGGTATATACATTCATAAATACTCCTCCACTCAATCCCTAAGACAACAATCATCAAAGTACAAAACATCCAAAACAACAACTTGCAGTAGAAATCCACTTTAAAGCATGAGCAAATGAGCGAGTCAATAGTTATAATTTGTTCAAAAAATTGTCTAGTCAAAAGAGGAGATCAAAAACCTTATTTATATGATTTTGGAGGGAAAAAAATGGTTGAAAAGTAAAATTTCACTTTAGGTAAAGTCAACCTCAAAACGGGTTCACGAGGTAGGGGTTTTAGTGAAAAAACCCCTAGAAAGCCAAATTTGTGCCCCTTAATTATACGATGTGAATTTGGTATGCCAAATCCACACCTTGTATGGGAACGAATCTTTCTATACCTATTTAGTTTGGTGGGGGATTTTCATGCATTTGAAAGTCATCCAAACCAAATAAACTAAGTGTAGAAAATTAAATAAATAAACTACAAACTAAAACTAAAGTTATGGAAATAAAAGTGCAAAAATAAAATGCAAGAAAATAAACACACACAACTGAAATTAAATAAAGTAGTAAATAAAGCAATAAATTTAATCTACTAAAAATAAATAACATAAATGAAATAGGGGAGGACTACTATAGGGAGTGGGACCAAGCTCCCATAGATAGTCCGGCCATCTAGCTACGTAGAGCTTGCTCGAATAAGAGGAATTGCACTCTTAATGAATTAAACAAAGAATAAAATGAAATAAGTATTATGTCAAATTTATCATTGTCCTCCATTCATTTGGCCTGCATATTTATATAAAGCATAGCCAGATCTCGTTACAATAACAGATTGATATATTTTTAATCACATGAAGCGATTAGTTACAATTGGTTTCTACATAGATTTTATTCTGCTATTTTAAAGCATACCCATTCACTAGAAAGATAAATATAAAAATCCTTAGGTGTATGTAATAAATAAATCTAAATTAATGTATCCTAAAAATAATGCTTTAAGAGATTTACAAGGTCAACCGGACAATCGGTTGATAATAAGTGTCTTATTCTATTTTAATAATAATGCATAATTAAAATATTCCTCCTTTGTCTTCACATGCAACAACCTCCTTAGCTCACTGGTCAACCGGTCAAAGCTGGCTTGGTTAGACTAAGGCTCTTCCAATGAATGGTAGATGCCTACTTGAGTAAGGCACCTGCTTGGTGCCTACTTGAGTAAGGCACCTACTTGGTACCTACTTGAGTAAGGCATCGGAGTAAGGTACCAAAGTAAGGTGCTAGAGTGAGGCACCATAGGAAGGCGTCTGCTTGAGTAAGGTACCTGCCTAAAGAGTAAGGCACCTTCTCAATATGACTTAGACTCATTTAAGTAGAAGCATGCCAGGTCCATGTGGGATGTAGACTAGAAAATACCATATTAGTAGCAAAATTTGCATTTATACACAATTTCCACTAAAAGCACTAGTCAAGCATAATAATTGACTTTTCTATCAATTATATAGATAATTTAAATAAAAATACATCTCACATGCTAATTAAACTAGTAATTATGCCACTTAAGAATGCATATAAAATGAGCATTTACGGTGCTCATTAGTATGCATCCCTAGGGTGGTCAAGTTTGCTAAGGTATTTATTGTGGAACATTGATCGATTGGTATGCACTTTGTGCTATCAAGTACTACTAGCTACAGTTTATTTATTATTTACTTATGTGATAAAATGTATGTGTGTGCTTTTGTGTGATTGCTTTTATAATTACTTGCATTTTATTTTAAATTAATGATGGATGCTGGATACAAACATAATGGATGCAATGCATGATGTACTTAACTAAATGAAAGAATCTAACTAATAGAATGCCTAATATCCAAGCTAACATGAATATAAGGGTTATGTGCAATGGATGAAATGTACTGGAAGAAATAGGTAATAAGACACAAAGACAAGAATATATCAAAACAAAGGAGAATGAAAGACAAAGAAAACAAAAGCTTCAAAGAGGTAAAAAAAGTAGAATGAAAGACAAAAACTGACAAGGATTTATGCTTGCAAATTATCGATATGGAGGCTACCCCTAATGAGTGGCCATGAAGCTATCCTTATCCATACTGAAAATATAGTGACCCTGGGGAAGCGACGCACCGTCCACTACTCTATTTGTGAAAATTATTTGATTTATTTATACTTAATCATGCATCAAATGAAGGATGTGAAAACAGATGCAACCGAAATACAAATAAATGAATGAATAATTATCTTTATTGATTTTTCTCAAGTTTTGTTACATATAGATCCCTCTAAGGGATTCCCTTCATTTGATATAGATTTTACAAAATAGGATGGTATATGTATGATATCCCCTTGCAAGGGGTGATGCACTCTTGCAAGCTTCTCGGTGACACACACAAAACTGTATGAGGGCTTATAGATGCCTCCTTCTCCAAGTCTAGCTCCTAGAGGGATCCTTTTGGTTTTGTATGTTGATAACCTATCTAGCGAAACTGTAGTCCTACAAGCATGAAAATAATAGAAAACACTCAGCTGTCTGGGATTGCCTCCCCGGATAAAATCGTTAGCAAAAAGCCTAATGATAACATAAATATGCTCAATGAAAATAGAAACTAACATTATGAATGCAAGTAAATGTGATAAACCATATCTACGCTAATGGCGTAAAAACATGTAACAAGCTAAATAAAAGAAACTATTGCTAATAACCCTAGACTAGGCCTATAGGTCGCTCTCCAAGATAGTGGTTGTTAAGATGAAAACCTATCTCTATTGCTCCAAGGCTATGGATCTAGGATTATTTTTGAAGTTGAAATTATTTTCGTTTATGCCCGATGTATTGAATATCCTGCAGATGATAACCTCTAAATTTGCCAACACTTTGTTGCTCCTAAAAGGTACTCCAATTTGCTCTCTGATCCAATAGGGCTTTGCTACAAGAAAAGTTCTCCAAGTATCAAAACATTTCGTATCTCTGCGAAAGGTCTCCAAAATCTCTCTAAAATTCCACTTGGTGCTCTTAGGTTTGCACCTTATAATATTTTTGAAGCCCTAGGTTAATGTACAAACCCTAGGACTAAATTTTGCATGCACACTGAATGTTAGCATGAGAAGTTTTGTCTTTTTCTATGTTTTAAGGCCAGTTAAACTGATGTCTAAACCTGGACTTGAGTCTCTCATGTAGACCGGATGTTAGGAGTGTAAAGTTATCTCTACTTGGATTTATTACAAGTAAACTACCACTTCCACCCAATATTAGGCTACTTTTACAACAAGTTTCTACTTAGGGCTTAGCCACTATCATCTGCAATGGCTAGGGCTGGCCACTCTAGGCTTCAACAGCTAGAATCCAATCGCTCTAGTTCATAGCGGCCAAGCTTGGATGGGCTAAGACTACCTCAAATAAGTGGTGAAAACCACTTTTAGAACTTAGAAGGTCCCAAGGTTTAGTCACATGGGCTATGAATGTGCCCATATGAGTAGTTATCCTAAACATGGCATGTTTTAGGCATCTAAATATGCCCCTTATTGTGATGCATTGTGTGGTGAAAACATAGAGCAGAGAAAAAATGTAGACTACTATGTTTGTAGGGTGTATGATGGTCATTGGTGTGATCAATGCTAGATGGCCCAACCATGCAAGATGGCATGCATCCCTGAATCATTGCTTCAACCTAATTGAAGATTTAATTCTACAAGAAGCTTGCACATGTTCACTTGCACTCATTCCTCAAATGTAATTGGGTAGCTTATGTCACTACAATAGAACCGACTAGAGGAGAGCTATAAATTGGCATGTTATATTTTGCTTATGATCCCAAAAAATAGGGAAGTTCTATGATAGTTGCTTGCAATGATTCATAGGATGAATGCAATATTGATATGATTGAGTGATCTTTGGTTGACTTTGATTATTATTATTTGAATGATTTAACTACCCCCTCACACAACGCATTTATGAGGGAAGGACAATAAATGAAATGACAAGTCGCTTTACCAACATGACTAGTTTGGCTCTTTTCTAGTGTTTGTTATTTTAATGGGCAATCCCCCATCCAAGTGTAATTTTACTATGTTTGATAATCATTCATACCTATCCCAAGGAGCGTTCCTACCATAAATATTCTTCTTAGGGAGTTGGGATGACTGATCCTATGTAGTCTTGTGTTGAATCACATGTATTAGTGTTGTAATACCATAAAGGAATTAATATGATTCTATCGCATCCATGGAGCAGTCCGACCATCTTGTTCTTCTTTGATATTTGGTCTTCTTCGAGATTGGTGGGCACATCACAATTCCAAAATGATTAATTTACCCCAAGTAGCCCTATGGTAACTCGCTCATCTCACCAAATTGCATGGAATGCAAATCGTTGCAACTGTCAAGCTGATAGAGTAAGTAACTAGATACGAGGCTTACTTGAAATTTTGTTTTTATGTGGATTTTTTGTTATTTTGATCATTATGATGATTATGAATCATCAAAATGTGCTAATTTGATTTGTTTTGTTATTCCTCCTAAAAGGCATTTTTATGTATTTTCCTATGTTTTTGGATATTGTCAGATCTAGTGACCCCCAAATGCATGTTCATGACTGTTATCGACCTCAACGACCAAGAAGTATGGGCCACTGTCGATAGTAGCAGTTGAAGTATGATTTGGGAAGTATAAAAAATAGCCTAGGGTTTTGAATTTTCATTCTTCCTAGCTAGAAAATTGATTTTCAGAGCTCTGAAGGGAAAGTGACATCTTATGAATTAGAGTGCTTATCGACGAGGACCATGGATGTGCAAGGTGAGGAATATACGAGTGGAGGAGCTGAAGCTTCTCGGGTACTCTTCGAAACCCTAACCTTGCTCATTTTTCAATAAAAATGAACCACACTAAATAATAGATGAACGAACCTCATTAAACTTAATGGCAATGAACCAAACCTATAGATATGCTCAGTTTAGGATTTATTTTGGTGGGCTTACCCCCTTTTTGTTATTTTTGCAAAAAAAATTTGATGTTTTTGGCCTAGGTCATACGTGTTTGTCATGTCGCCCATCAGCCGCCACCGCACAGAGCGACCATTTTGGTTCATGGCTTGGTCTTTGTTGATGGCAGCAGTCGGTTCAAAACCTAACGATCAAAATTATGACTGTTTACTTGGCCACTGCTAGCATTAGTGGCCAATTTATGGTCGCTATAGGTGAAAGCGACCAGTAAACCTTAGGAAAATTGTTTTTTGATTTTTTTGTATTTTGAGATGATTAATTGATTTTTTTTTTAATTTTTAAGTTTGCTTTTCTAAAATTTACTGCATGATTAGGTGCATTTATTCCTATTTCACTTAGAATTATGATAGTCTATCATTATTTGCACTATTTTTCATGTTTTTTGTGATTTATGCCTTAGATGCACTATAGTTATACCTTGATTTTTGTCCTTAGAATCTTTTTGCTTAGGCTCAAGACCCGAAGCTCTTAGATGACCTCCTAACACGTATGGATGATGTGGACTTGGCATGGTTTAATGCTTGTGGATTACAGTATGTGACCAAGCCACCCTAGATTATGTCAGATCAAGCCTACCTCATGACCCTAGCTCACCAATGGAATCCTAGGACTAATACCTTCCACCTTCCTACCGGTGAGATGACTATCACA
>JAQPPZ010004371.1:0-15424 GCA_028583015.1 Wollemia nobilis | reverse complement strand
GTGCTTTAAGTAGAAGAAGGTATATCAATGCTATGTCACACTGTTAATTTTCTATAATTGATCAAATAAGAAAACTACAGATTCAAGATGAATATTATCAGAAGTATCGGGAACTGGTTCAACAAGATTCTGATAAAGCAAAGGAATTTAGAATCTGGCAGGATACATTATTCTTCAAAAAGAGAATGGTAGTTCCTAATGATCATATTATGAGAAATACGATACTGCGGGAGCCACATATTGCTCCTTTTTCTTATCATCCAGGATATGTAAAGATGTATGAAAATTTGAAAAAAGAGTATTATTGGTCAAGAAATAAAAAATGATATCGCTGAATTTATGGCTAGATGTTTAGAGTGTCAAAAGGTGAATACAAAACATCTACATCCAGTTGGACCTTTATTTTTGCATGACATTCCACAATACAAATGGCAGGTTGTGACTATGGATTTTGTTGTTGGATTGCCTAAAAATTGTTTTCAGCATGATGCCATTTTGGTAGTAGTGGATAAATTGACAAAAGTGGCATATTTTTTTCTTGGAAATATTAAATATGGAGCTCCCGATGTAGCCCAAAAATTTACCAAGGAAGTGGTATGGCTACACAGTTTTCTTGAAATAATTATATTGGATAAGTATTCTTGATTCACATCCCAGTTTTAGCAGATATTGCATCAGGCATGGGGAACAAATCTCAATATTAGTACTACTTATCATCTTGAGATAGATGGAAAAACATAAATAGTGAATCAAGTTTTAGAGGATATGCTCCGCATGTATTGTATGGATCATCAAAAAAATAGGAAAAATAGTTTTTTCTAGTTGAATTTCCTTATAATAATAGTTACCATACTTCTTTAGGTATGGCTCCATTTGAGGCTCTGTACGGGAGGAGGTGCATAACGCCATTATCATGGAGTAATTCGGAGGATCGGGTGATGATCGGGTCGGATATGGTTAGAGAAATGGAAGACCAACTCAATGAAATTCATTAGAGGCTCAAAGAAGCCTCAGATCGATAAAAGAGTTATGTGGATCTTAAGAGAACACCCAAGGAATTTTATGTAGGAGACAGAGTATTCCTAAGAGTTAAACCTACCAAAAGTTCTATTAAATCCTCTAAGCTTAGTCCATGATTTGTAGGGCCTTTTGAAATTATTGATAAACTAAACTCGATCACCTATAAATTAGACTTGCCAACCAATTTGTCAAAAAATCATGATACATTCTATGTGTCCCTTCTCAAGAAATATGTTTCTAACCCTTCACATGTTTGGAATGTTGATCAATTGTAGATGGACAATCCCTTGCGCATTGAAGTGCAACCAGTTAAGATCCTTGGTTATCAAACAAAATAACTGAGAAAGCAGAATATTGAACAGTGCAAGGTCCAATGGGACCATTTTTCTAAAAATAGTGCCATGTGGGAATATGTGGCCATCATGAAAAGATAATTTTTGTTTTTTTTAATAGTGTTTGAATAGTGTTATCTTCATGACATGGTTTTATTTTGTCTAAACAGTGATATTATCATATCTTGGTTTGTGAAGTATGATAAATATACTTGATGTTGGTGCATGTTTAATTTTAGCAATAAATGGTGAATCAGTTTTTAAAAATGTAAATTTGTTGATGAATTGAATTGATTTTCTATTATCATGGTAATGTTGTTTTTTTTTATGCTTCAATGGGAAATGCAAACACAGGGACTGTGTTTAATCTTAGGGGGGAAGTATGTAACAACCCTCCAAAAATCTACTTTATTATATGCCTAATTTATCTGCAAGGATGAGATACTGCTAATGTGTCTATGGATGTAGGGGATAAGTATTGTTATTGGCAGAGACAATTGAAAGGAAGGAGGTCTCCATAATGGACAGAAGGATTATTTTGGTGCAAGGTAAGTCAAGGTAAATTATGAGCGGTGCTGTATTCGCCAGTTGATAGGGGCAAAGGACCCTATAGGCAATACATTCACTAGTGATCCATGTAGAATGCATATCATGTAGTTGCATTTGTAGGAGTGTTTGATGTTTGTTAATTTGTGAATTTGTGATGTTTGGTTGGCAATGAAAATTCTTAAATGCATGGGAGCCATAGTTTAAAATATTGGTTGGCAATGAAAATGCTTAAATGCATGGGAACCATAGTTTTTAATTAATAGGATAAATGTGGAATAAAGATATGACTAATCTTGTTCTAAGATCTGAAAGGGAAATGTGTGTTTTGAGAAATTTATTTATTTAAAACTAATATATTTAAATATATATATATATATAACTAAATGTATAAACATAAATATATCAATGTATTGAAAACAAATAATATTTATTGTTTTATTTTGGTTTTCAGACAAGGTAAAGAAAGTAATATAAACAATGGCATATTAAAATATATACTAATAAAATGATTATTAAGGAAAAATTAATTTGCATTATTCGAATGGGATAATTAGGGAAAAGTCAGTATTTTTGGAGATTATTATTTTAATGGTTGTTGAACATGGAAGGAAGTCCACTTGGCATTTTTAGAATAGAAGGATTTTAAAACAAATGCCAGTTTTCATGCGAAAAAGGAGGAACCATCTTCTAGATTAGAGAAGAAGGGATGGAGAGGGAGGATGGTGGTTTGTGTGATTATAGGAATGCAAAGCGAGAGCAACGAAGAAGAACTTTGAGAGGCAAGAAGAGCAGATAGTGTTACTCAATAAGTCTGAACTAGCTAAATTTATAGAATAAAATGGGAATAATGGAAAAATGAAATGTCAATGAATTATTTGATTTTGTTCTGCGTATGAAATTAGTTTGATATTTGTCTTGTATATTGAAGAGGAAGTGAATTCTTTCAATACATGTGTGGAAGAATTAATATGTGACGTATGTATGTGAATCTAGTTTAATATTGCTTTGCAAAACTATTGAGAAGTTGAATCTTTCCAATGCATGTGTGGATAAAATTGGAATGGGATGAATGTGTTCGAAAGGACTGTTGAAAAATTAAAAAACATTATGGTTGTTGTGAACCTAAGATGAATAGCTTCCACAATGAAATTCATTTACCTCTGCGTGCTATGTTGGGAAAAATTATGTGATATTTGCATGTTGTATTGAAAGCTTATGGTGTGTTAATGCTTTTGAATATCTGCATGTTGTGTTGGAAATGAAAATATTGTATGCATGCTAGGTTAGCTACATGTCAAGTTAGATTGGCTGCTCTGACCCTTGAGATGTTACTGGAAAATCGCATCAAGATACTAGAGCTCTGTGGAGGAAAATAACCAGAGCCATTAACTTACTAATGGAAGTTTTAGTCCACATCTAGACGTCAAGAATTGGAACTGGAAATGTTTTATTGTAATCTATAGAGGCTTATGATATTCACTCAGTAGAATGATGAAATTTGAACTATTAGAAAATTAAAACAAATGCTGAAATTTTATATATTTGTATTTCATATAACGTAGACCAGGAGGATTTGCATGGTAGTGCATTGAGAAACTTCTAATGTAATGAATCAATTCAGTCATTTATCTTCTAAAGTATAATGAACAATAGACTTGCATATGGGGAGAAAGTCTTGTGTCTCTTATAAATGTTGTATTAAAATAATAAACCCTTTGACATGAAGAATGGTTTTGAATTAAAATTATTTTATAATATTTCTTTCCCATATAATGTTTGTTTATTCTTATGTTTTTAAAACAATTTTGCATGTGTTCATAGAGTCGTTGAATATGGATGATATCTTTATTGGAAAACGTATTTCTGATGAGTTGTCAAAGAAAATTTCAAAAATTAAGACGCTTGTATACCATTTTTGTTTTGATTGACGAGAAGCATTTCAAATGGTATTTACAAATCTTAGATCCTGTAATAAACTTGAACCAAAAATTGTACATAGTAGGGACTGCTTGTTCGAGTTACAAGATAGGAAAGGATATGACTTGTAGTAAGAGGATTTATCAATCCAAATTGGTATGGTAGGACTGTTTAGTGCGTTAGTAGAGCATTCACGATGGTTAGAGAGAACTATCATCCACATGGTAATAAACCAAGCATGAAATTAGAATACAATATAATTTTTAGTATTATTTGGTTTAAATCTACCAACCAAACCTAAGATTAGAGAAAATGCATTGCAAACTTTT
This sequence comes from Wollemia nobilis, assembly GCA_028583015.1. Taxonomy (NCBI): domain Eukaryota; kingdom Viridiplantae; phylum Streptophyta; class Pinopsida; order Araucariales; family Araucariaceae; genus Wollemia; species Wollemia nobilis. The sequence continues at coordinate 11,277 of JAQPPZ010004371.1, read as the reverse complement.
GATAAAATAATGAAAAATCCTTTGCCAAGAAAACAATGGCAGTATTGTTTCTAAGAATAGAGGAGTTAGCAAAAATTTAGAACTAGAACTTGATTACTTAGAAGACTTGATACTATAATAATCCCCTGTGTATAAATTGAATTAAATATAAATGAAAGAAGTCTTAAACATAAAGTCTTTAAAATGTAGTAGTGTAATTTTAGGATCATTTAAAATTAAGCATGTATGGTTGTATGATAGTGTAATTTTGAGATTATTTAAATTAAACCTGCATTATGGTTTAGGTAAATCAAAGTGAGGTTACTTATAGGAAATGTCAAGTGTTATTATTTACTTATGTTTTTAAGTAGTGAGAATCAAAATCTTTTCTAAAAAAAAAATAGACTATATACTAAAATAAAACAATAGTGTAGTTGCAACCTTATTTAACTTATAAGAGTAGTTTGCTCTATTTCAAGGTTACGTAGAGAAATGATATAGTATATAGTAGAAGAGAAATGATTTAAGATTCTTTGATATTTATTGCAAAACTTTTCATAGTTTCTCTTCTTTTAATATTTTTAATGAAAATATACATGTAGTCAAATGAAAACTAGTAATCTTACAATGTATATATAGTTAAATCTTATGAACAATTGAGGAATTGTTTTCAGTTGCAAACCATTGCATAGATAAAATTTACTAAAAAATAAAATCTTAGGTAAACCTATGGATAAGAGATTTCAATATTGTGGGAAGGACAATCTTAACTCGCAACCTAAGGTTGTGGACATGACAACCTTAATATTATTTTAGGATTGTGGGAAGGACAATCTTGTGAGTCAATTACTAGTGGTGTTTGCGGGTAGGCAATCATCATAAATCAGAGCTCTAACTATACTTTTGATGGGAAAATGTCATATCGAGAGGTAACGAAGGGTTGTATGGGTATCTCTTCTAGGTTATCCCTGCTAGTGATGAGTGGTGAATTGTGCTTGACTAGGTGCTACTAAAAGCACGATGGTATGGGACATCATGTTGGTTAATCAAAATAAGTCATCGGGTGGTTAACAGGGCATTGGTAAGATCCTAGATGATGCTCCATGGAGGATGGTTGATCATCTAGCTCAAGCATGTATGCGCTAAGTATTACATGACATAAGTACAAGATATAAGCTCATGAATTCATGTAGGACATGGGAAAGTTATGTGTCACACCTCTAGGTGTTATGGGCCCTAGAGGAAAAGAAACCCACTGCCTGAACTTGGAATCTTGGGTGGAGAGTGAAGTTCAAAATAGGAAACTATATGGGATTTGACCAATCTTGATCTCATGATTATTTTTACTATAGTAGAATGACACTCATGAAGATAGATTTAACATGCTCATACTAGAAAATGAAATAAATAAAAAATTTATCATACTGAAACCTCTGATGTTGGACAACCAAGTGGGAAGACTAAGGGTGTTTAGACAACCAAGTGGGTAGAGCTTTGGGTGTTACACATTCATAGCATACTCATATTCTATTTGAATCCACTTCATTCAACACTTAGTCATATCTCAATTGTTGTATACTTCTTCAACACCAGCATACATCTCATAAACATTTACATTTCATATTCACATCATGCATTACATGTTAGCTCACATCTCATACATTACTAAATTTACACTCACTCATATTCATTCACATCCTTTATTTATGATTATCTTAATATAAGTGATATCACATATCATACCTATTTTCACATTCATTTGCATACATACATACCATCATTCATATAAAGTACATCTATATCTACAACATCTAAAACATCTACACAAGAATTCATCATTAACACATTGATCCATCTATGCTACATCCATACATCCACATAATCATAACACACGTACATAACATCATCTATCAAAAATTCCCATGGGCTACAATACCATCTATGAGTACATAACATACCATCTCACATTTTAGTCATTCGTATTAGCTCGCATCTCATACCATCTATCAAAAATACCCATGGGCTACAATACATGTCACCCCATGCATATCGACCTTGCTTCACATACATGTACATACAATACATCAAAAATACAAAATTATGGCATGACTACCACCCTAAAAAATATATCAACATTACTATTTACTACGAGTCTTCCCACTCTCCTTGTATGGGCTCCACTACTTAAGGTGTCATCTCCTGGGCGTACAAGGCCTCTAGGTCATCTTGCTATCATTACAACCTCTGTATATTAGAACCGTGTTCCCTTAAAATCTCCATCTCTCTCAAATATCACTTTGTCTCTCTCTAATACTAGATAAGCTCTATCCACCATCCATACTAAGGTCCAACTCTCCCAATCCATCCTTTAGTCCATCAATTCACCCTCTCTTATGCCATTGTTGATTGCTCTATGGTCCATACAATCCCTCTAACCATTCATACCAATTCCCTTTCAAAAGGATTGAAATTGTGCATTCACAACATTAAAAATAAGGATCATTTTTATCCAAATTTTCACCTATTAAATCATCTCTAAATTTTCTAAAACAAAAACCATTGGATCGAGATCAAAAAGAGCTTTCCAACAGTATAAGTTTTATACAATTTTGACATCATTTGGTCCTCTAAACTGTAGAAATATTACATAAGGGTAAAACAAAAATATTTGTATGGGCACGTGCAAATATTCAGGTCAAGAAAGATTCACACATGGGTGTGCAAATATAGAATTTTCATCTTTCTTCTTCATAATATACTTTGTATTTCTCTGGTATATCATCCAATCTCATTTTTCATCATTTCCACCCTTCATTTCTCTTTTTTTCAAATGTCTCATTATAATTTCTCACCTTCTCCATTGCTAATTCATTGTTCGAAGGGGTAGATATTCAATAAAAAATACTCACCTTGTGCATGATCAATAATCAAACACTCCATATTGGAAATGATTTTTATCCAAGAACTTTGCCTAAGACTATCATCAGCCCTCATTTGTTGGGGCAAAGAAAAGTAAAACTTCTCTTCTCAACCAAATTCTAATCCACCCAAATTTGGTACAATGTTTTAGTAGTCACACCTTTACTCGGGTGTGTATTACTTCACTAGGTCCACCAATAAGCCCACTAAAGTAGTCATGAGTATGTCTATACATACTCACACTTTCACTTCAACAAGATGATTGAAGTGATGTGAGAACACTTGCAGATGATTGGATGGTTTACCAAATTAAATCAAGCACATCAAATATATCAAAGGAAATTTTTCAAAGATATTTATTCCTTTCAAAGTTAGGGCATCCTAAATTGATCATGATAGCAAGACCATCTTTCATGCATCTACTTATTCAAAGAAATCATTATGGTTCAACACAAACACCATAATCAACCACACTCATTCATCATGTTCATCATTCCTAACGACCACATATTCATCATTCATAATATTTATCCTCCAATTTCATTCTTTTCAAGTGATTCATCAATTTCAAAAATCTCTCCCATCCACCATCATCTGTTAGCGTGGCTATATTATTTCATTATTTTTTAGGTTATTGTTATGTTGTTATAACAATATCTAATTCCGCCTTGGTTGGTTTCGTAACCTCCGGGCTATTCTAGTCATTTGATGTATTATTTATTTGATTGAATCAATTTGATCTTTGTTCGTTTGCCTAACATGGTATCAGAGCTTAACTCCGCCACTCTCATTTTTGAATGATCTTGTAGCAGCGGAGCTTTGATAGCGAAGCTTTGGAGGAGAGGAGATCTTTCTTTGGCTTTGGAGAATTTTTTTTTAATTCTTCATTTCATCAACAGAAGCTTTTTTGAGAATTTTTTAAATTCTCATTGGATCATTGGGATCTGTGCCCGAGTGGGCAATGTGAAGATTCGGGTGGAGCAATTATTCCCAATTATCATTGGGATCTATGCCCAAATTATCCCAAAATGTTGGGATCGACCAACAGGTCGAAGGGTGGAATCGAAATCGACCAACAGGTCGAAAGGCGGAAGTAGAAGATCGGATCGAACGACAAAGCAAGGCAAAGGTCGGATCGAACAAAGCTAGGCACAACGCATGGCAGCCAACAAGGCGACCAACACCGCATGGGAGGAGAGCCCGCGCCCTCTCGGGAGAGCATCTCCCCGAGAGGAGATACTTCTAAGGAGGAGTATCGGGTGTTATAAACACCCTAACACCCCGAAGTCCCATCAATGTGGGACATTGGTCATTCAAATGCACACTCTGTCACCTGCGTAGTCTGCGAACAACCCATCAACGACGTCAACACAAAGAGCCACCTCCTATTTTTCCTTATCTCTGGGATCAATGAATCTGGATTCTGAGTTTTTTCTTGGATAGAGGAGGCAAAACCGAGCAGATTTGCTGGATTGGAATTCTATTTTCATCATCAGATCTCATCCTGCAATCATTTTTTTTTTGGAGGGCATCAAACGCACTGTGAGAGGCAGTGTTTTTTGATGAGTTGCTGAGTTTTTTGGATGCCGAGTTGATCGAAATCGACAGCTGAAAGCACTAAGCACCTGAAGCGAGCAGTTTCGAGAGTTTTTGATTGAAAAAAAACCAATTTTTTTGTGCTCTGTCATTCGCCACCCCGTTGCCACCCGAGCTCCGCCCGAGCGCCACCCAGATGCAGCCCGAGCACCATCGCCCGAGCGCCACTCGAGCCACGGCCGAGGTGGCGGAGCGGCCGCATCGAGCTTTGGGCTCGTGGCTCCTCTATTTAGAGGAGGGCGCCCCGATCCTTTGTCGGATCAGCCCGCTGGCTCACGTGGTAGTGAGCCGAGCGGTAGGGCTCTGGGAGCCCTGAGGTCGCGGGGTCAAAACTCGCCGACCCCCCCGAACAAAGGTAAAATTTTTCTTAAGTATTTCTTTTTAATTTTTTTTATTAAAGTTAATAATTAAAATTATAAATTATTTTTCTTATATAGATTAAAAAGGTTATTGTTTTAATAATTTTTTTTCTATAGAAGATAATTTATTTATTTTATTAACTTTAGTTATAATTTTTTATTTTAAAGAGATGCTTTAATAGAGGAAATTTTTTAAGGGGGGAGCATTATTTTTTTCAAAAATCAAGGGGGAAAGAGAGTAATTTTTTGAAAAAAGGTAATTTTGGCATTATTGTAAAGGTGCATTTTCGGCAGTGCCCGACACCTAGTGGTTTATTTCTATGGGCACTTTTATGTTGTATGTTGCATTTTCCATTTTTTGCACTACTTCATTAAAAGTTAAAATCAAATACACTCCCTAAGTCCCCGAAATAATTAAAACCCATCCGTGCAATTTATTGCACTACAGCGTTCGGTATTTGTGATACCTCTGGCCAGCACTTACAGGTAATGTTGTCATGATTGCGCTACTGTATCCGCCACCTAATATAGCTGCCACAATGACGTCTGAGCTTGTTCTCTATTAATCGTCGGGGAGATATAAGTTTACCATTTTGCTATTTTTTTACTCCATCCACTACCCCAATCGTTCTTGTGTTTAGACGTAAACCCTGATGAATGTTCTGATTTCCGAAGTGTTTAGGGGAAGTTACGCCCCACGCATGAGGATTGATGACTTTCTATGGTAGGTGTCATCAACAAGATGATTCCCTTTCAGTACCGCCTAAGTACCACGTATCGTATAATCATTGAAATTACTTACAGTCTCCCTCACGTAAGGGCGGGTAATTTCTCTGATTTTTCAAAATACCTATAGTCTCCCTCACGTAAGGGCGGGTATTTTGTATGGTATAACGGCCTGGCATTACGGTATATAGAAAGGGGGACCATTTGGTGATATAAGGAACCTTCACAATGTCTGCAAAATTAATGACTGATGCTCATCAGTTGTTGAAAGGTCCTAACTATACACCATGGAAAAATAAGATGAAGGCAATCCTTGAAATGGATGGCTTATGGGATGTTGTATCTGGTACAACAACAAGACCTTCATCTGCTTCAGGCGCTACAACTCCATCTGCTGATCAGAAAGACTTTGACAAGATAGACAACAAGGCAAAAGTGCTCATTTTGCTTGTTGTTTCTGATGAAGTTCAACCCCATATTGTTGATTGTCAAAATAGTAAAGAGGCATGGAATGCCCTTAAAACTATATATGAAGGAAAGAATGATTCCACCATTCTATTTCTTCAATCTCAATTACATAGTCTAAGCATGAAACAGGGAGAGACAGTTGAACTCTTTCTTTGCAGAGTGTCTGAATTGAAAGCAAAGTTGAATTCTTTGGGAGAACCGGTTGATGACAAGCTTCTTACCTCCATTGTATTGAGAGCTTTACCTGATTCTTATAGGGTGTTGATCACTTCCCTTCAGGTGTCACAACGAAAAGTTACCTTTGTTGAGTTGGTCAATATGCTTCAAGAGGAGGAGGCCCGCCAACTTCAGCGAGATGATTCTTCTAACACCGCCCTCTACACCAACAGGAAGGGCCCCAAGAAGAAGGGTAATTTTTAGAAGGGAGGGAGTTCTCAAAAGGATTCAAAAGGGAAACAAACTCAATAGACTAAGAGATATTGCAAGATCTGTGACAAGGAAGGTCATGATACAAATAGATGTTGGCATAAGAATAAGCAACCAAAACAAAAAGGCCAGAACAAACCACAAAACAAGAACAAGCAACCCAAGGTGAATGTTGTTGTTGAGGAATCTGACTCAGATTCTGAGTGGGCACACAAGGTGCTCATGACTACCACAACCTCCAAGCAGATGGATCCTGTATGGTATGTCGATTCTGGCGCTAGTAAGCACATGACTGGCGACAAATCATGGTTTGAGTCCTTTGAGGCCAAAGAGGGCAAACCTGTCACTATTGTCGATGATAAAACCTACAAGGTTCAGGGAGAAGGTACAGTTTTAGTCACTCTTCCTGATGGCCAGTGTCAGATTGAAAAAGTTCTCTATGTTCCAGGATTGGCAAACAATTTGTTGTCAGTCACACAAATTCTGGACAAGGATATGGTTGTAAACTTTAGTGTTGAGGGAGGCAAGAAGTGTTGTTCTATTACCAGGAGGGGTAAGAACTTTGCAACCACTTCATATAAGCATGGCTTATTTGCCTTAGATGCTATCTCTTCTCCACAAGTAGCCATGACAGTCTCTACAAAAGAGGCAACATCCCTATGGCACAAGAGATATGGGCATCTTAGTTCTAGCTACTTACTTGAGCTAAGTAAGTATGAGATGGTAAAGGGTCTTCCTTCCCTTTCTTCCATCTTGCCAGTGTGCTCTGACTGCTTGGCAGGAAAGCAGCATAGAGTACCTTTTGAGAAAAGCTCTACAAGAGCAAAGAAACCTCTGGAGTTGATTCACACCGATCTGTGCGGTCCTTTCACACCCATCAGTAGTGGGGGGAAGAGGTATTTTCAATTGTTTGTGGATGATTACTCACGTAAAATGTGGGTGTTCTTTCTTCATCTAAAATCTGAAGCATTTGGTTTCTTCCAGCAATTCAAGAAATCTGTTGAGAAGGAGTCAGGGACTTCTATAAAGACCCTCCACTCAGATCGAGGGGGGAGTTTACCTCTAAAGAATTTTTAGCATTCTTGACTACACATGGGATCAAGAGACAGTTAACTACTACTTATACTCCTCAGCAAAATGGTGTTGCTGAAAGGAGGAACCGTTCCATCATGGAAATGGTTCGTTGCATGCTCACAGGAGCTAGTCTTGAGCAACAATATTGGGTAGAAGCTGTCACCACAGTAGTATACCTATTGAATAGGGCACCCACAAAGGTCCTACAAGGAATGACTCCACAGGAAGCTTGGAGTGGTCGAAAACCCTCCATATCTCATCTACGTATTTTTGGGTGTAATGCTTTCATGCACATACCGAAAGAGAAAAGGAAGAAGCTAGATGAGAAGACATTGAAGTGTATTCTTCTTGGCTATGATGAGCACTCTAAGGGTTATCATTTGATAGATCCCTTGACCAAGAAGATTCATGTCAGTAGAGATGTTGTTTTTGATGAGGCTTTCACATCACAAAGCACATCAGATGTATACCTAGATCTTGTGGAAACTAAAGTTGAGAAGTCCCCTTCATCACCAAATATTGGAGGTCCTTCGACTTCTTCATCTTCTTCATCACCACAGAAGAAGAATCCAAAATGGTATACAAATACAATCAGAGACTCCAAACTATCCACTCCACCAGATTTGACTTTGGATAGACCTCGTACTCGTAGCATGGCTCGACAACAAAGAGCAGCAGCAGAGACTACTGGGGTTGATGATCTTTGTCAATATTTTGAGGAACTTTCTGTTGATCAAGAGAAACAAATAGAGGATATGGATATAGATGATGACAGGGTGTTTATGTCTTCAGTGAATGAACATGAACCTACTTCTGTACAAGATGCCCTTAGTGAGCCAAAATGGAAGGCTGCTATGGATGCTGAGTATAAGTCTCTGATGAAAAACAAAACTTGGAAGCTTGTCGATCTGCCACACGAAAAGAAGCCCATAGGCTACAAATGGGTGTACAAAGTCAAGTACAAGGCAGATGGGACAATTGATAAGCATAAGGCCCATCTTGTTGCAAAGGGCTATGCTCAAAAGGAAGGCATTGACTATGAGGAAACTTTTGCACCTACTACTCGGATGACCACTATTCGAGTCCTTTGTGCTATGGCAGCACAGTATGGGTGGAAAGTTCACCAAATGGATGTCAAGAGTGCTTTTCTGAATGGTGATCTCCAAGAGGAAGTCTACATGACTCAACCTGAAGGATTTGAAGTGGAAGGCCAAGAGGAGAAAGTGTGCAAGTTGGTCAAATCCTTATATGGTTTAAAACAAGCTCCTCGAGCTTGGTATATAAAAATGGATAATCACCTCCTACAGCATGGATTTAAGAGATGTCCATCAGATGCAAACCTCTATTTCAAGAAACAAGGTTCTGAGATAGTGTTGCTTGTACTCTATGTTGATGATCTGCTCATTACAGGGAGTTCAAAAACTATGATCTCTACTGTCAAAAGAGACTTGTGTAAATATTTTGAGATGACAGATCTCGGACTTCTCCATTACTGTCTTGGTCTGGAAGTGTACCAGAAGGAGCACTACATCAAAGTGTCTCAAAAAAATATGCCAAGACACTGTTAGAAAAATATCGCATGACTGATTGCAAGCCAATGGCAACACCGATGGAATCCGGGCTTCAGTTATCGTGATATGATGATTCACCTCAGGTAGATGGTACTCTCTATCGATAGCTGATTGGGAGTCTCATATATCTGACAAACACTAGGCCAGATATCGTGTTTGTTGTCAACTATCTTTCGAGGTTCATGCAGGAACCTAAGACTACTCACTGGAAAGCAACAAAATGTGTTCTTCACTATGTCCGTGGCACAATGGAATATGGCCTAGAATACAAGAGGAATAACAAATTCTTCTTGCAAGGATACACGGACTCTGACTATGCCGGGTCATATGATGATCGTAAGTCAACTTCAGGATATATATTTCATCTTGGATCCGGTCCTGTCTCTTGGCACAACAAGAAGCAACAGGTGGTTGCTATCTCATCTACAGAGGCAGAGTATCGCGCCGCACGTGAAGCTGTGTGCGAAGTGATATGGTTGCATCGCATTCTGACAAGTATGGGTCTTCCATAAAAATCTCCAATACACTTATTCTGCGACAACCAGGGTGTTTTGAACCTTGTTAAGAACCCAGTACATCATGAGAAAACCAAGCACATTGACACACAATGTCATTTCATTCGAGATGAAGTTCCAAAGCACCGAATTCAGCTTCAGTACATTCCCACCGATGCTCAAGTTGCAGACATTTTCACTAAGGCACTTGCACGTGTCAAATTTGAATTGTTTCACAGCTCTCTTTGTATTGCTAAATGATGTAATCAGGGGGATGTTAGTATAGCTAGTAGTTATCCTATTACCCAAATAATGTAATAAGGGGGGATGTTAGCGTGGCTATATTATTTCATTATTTTTTAGGTTATTGTTATGTTGTTATAACAATATCTAATTCCGCCTTGGTTGGTTTCGTAACCTCCGGGCTATTCTAGTCATTTGATGTATTATTTATTTGATTGAATCAATTTGATCTTTGTTCGTTTGCCTAACATCATCATTATCCATCGAATCATGACAATTTTCCCTTTCAAAAGGCTTAAAATTGTGCATTCATCATCTTCAAAATAAGGGTAATATTTGATCCAAATTCTACCCCATAAAATCATATCCAAACTTCACAAAACTACCATCATTGGATCTGGCTCAAAAAGAGATTTCCAATGGTATAAGTTTTGTCCAATTTTGACATCATTTGGTCCTCTAAACTATAGAAACATTGAGCATGGTTCAAACAGTAATATATGCACATGCATGTGTGAATATTTTGGTTCACACACCCATGTGCGAACCTAGATTTTTTATTTCTATTTCTCAAATTATGCATGGCTATGGCCTTGTACACTATCCATTTCCACTTTTACCATGTTTTACCTCACATTTGTTATCTTTCAATCGACTCATCATTGTTTCCATCTCCTCCATCGTCAATTCATCGCTTGAGGGGGTAGTCACTCAACAAATCAAAACTTGTCTTGCACGTGATCAATAAACCAAACATCCAATCATGGATATAATATTTACCTAAGATTTTTTTGTGCTGAAGATTATCTCAAATTCTCATTTGCTAGGATAGATACAAAAGCAAAATTTCTCTTCTCAATCAAAATTCTAATTCAAAATACATATTTGATAAATCCTAATACCTACGACTGTAGATAGCTTATGGATTCCCTTATTTATAGTGGTATTTTTAATATCACTCTTGAACAAAACATGTGACTAATATCTACCTTACGACATAAATGGTTTGTCAAACATTATCAAGAGCTCATCAATCAATCAAAAGAAAAAATTTACAAAGGAATTTGTTCCTTCCACAATTGGAACATCTCACATTGATCACAAAACAAGGTAATCCTACATCTTCCTATAAAAGGTAATCATTGTGATGCTTCAAAGTATCGCATTCAATCATAAATCATTTTTTTATCAATGCGTCTCTCTCGCAATCATCCACAAATCACAAATCACAAATTCTTTGCCTTCCAAATCATTCCATCAATTCATGTCATCAATTCTTGTACTGAATTGTGTTTTCATACAACCTATTACAAAAGGAGCAAAATGTAGACACCCAAAAGTTGCATATTTTTGCTTTCCTCATCTTCACAACTGAACAATTTTCAAAACCCTTAAAATTTTGCATAAATTGGCTTCAAAACA